>JAADXK010000012.1:0-78309 GCA_023337805.1 Globisporangium barbulae | reverse complement strand
TAATGAATCGTTAGCAACACAGAGGGGTGCAATACAGTGTTTCGCATAACATATCTAAACCGCATCGCCAAACTCTCAGTAGTTGTTGAGCTATGTGGCAAAATGTGAGTGTTCGTATAATTTTGGCCAGGAGTGTATTTGCTCAACGCCCTGCGCTGTTGAGTTTCAGGAAAATTGAACTCCATACAAAAAAGACTCAAACGAAGGTGAAAAGTGTGCCTTCGAAAGGTCTATTATCAAAATAGCCAACCACAAGCAGGATGCAATTTGACTAATCAATTGACACGGGTATATTGATTTATAAAGGAACTGTAGAGAAGTCTGTCGACTTTACACGCGGAGGCGATATAAAATATAAAGTTTTAATTGAGAATGGTACCTTGAGTCAGGCCGCCCGACTACTGGAAAATATCCAGAGAACCTGGACAACGAAAGATCAGTTCTCTTCGCTCTTGGCTTCGCACTCGGCAGGCAAGTGCGATAATAACTTCTCGGGTACCATCTGCTTGAGCTCCGAATACGGGCACTGGTGCAAGTTGAGCCTCCGCAGGATCTCCGTGTCGTCGTTGATCTCGAACGGCGCGCTGAAGTTGAAGAAGATGTCCTGACGGTCCTCCGACATCTCGCACTGGATCACCGTGTCCTTGCCCGTGTTCACGACGATGAACGGCAGAAAGATCCGGCCTTCGTCACCGCTCGCACTCGCCACATCAGCAGCAACGGACAGCTCTGTCTCGGCCTTCTTGCGCGCAGCGTTGCGCTTCAGCAGGTTCTTCATCGCCACTTGCTGTATTTTTACACAGTAAGACACACGCGACATTGTCAGGCACAGTTTACATCTTCCTCAGCCGTTTGTTCAGTCATCGCACGCACCTGAACGAGTAGGTCTTGCAGATGCTGTTTCTTTTGCTCCAGGCTTTTGATGCGCTCGTTTCTCTCCGCCTGCATGACACACAACCAGGCGTCTAAAAGTTAGCAAACCATGATCCGATTGCCGACCTTCTTTCATCTTCGAACGACCATAAAACACGTACAATGAGCATCTCGGTGTCGTGCTGAAGACTAGACGGCAGCCCTTTCCACTGAATCTCCTTCCGCTCTTTTGAAATGATGTCCATCGCCATGAGCACGTTCAGCGCATCGTACACGCGTCGACGGATGTTCTTCTCATCGTAGACCTGAAGTAACCGAACCGACGTCGTGACCACGAACATTGTGATCAAGTCAGAACCTCGATTCCACAAGCGGGAGACAGACACTGCGAGAAAAAGAGTCACGACGTACCGAGTCGTTTGGACGCATGGTCACGAACTCGCGCACGAGCTCGTCGGCCACTTCGTTGTACGATGTGACGTGCTTCTCTTCCACCTTCTGGCACACCTTCATGCTGAAGTGCCGAAGTCCCTTGTTGATTTTCAGCAACTTGCGCTTCTTCCCGGACGTCCTGATCATACGAAATGTCAAGAACGAACAGCATAGTAGAGTTAGCACAATCAAGAACAGCCCATTCCAAGTAGCTCTCACGAGTGAGAACTCACGGGCTCCCAAATGTTGGGCTGCTGCCACCATCCATGCTCGTTGCTGAAAGCGGGCGCTTTCCGTGCCCCGCTGGAGTGCTTTCTTCCACGACCTCCTGCTTGATGTCGATGAGCGCGCCATCCTTCATGAGTCCCGCCTCGGTCGCCATCTTCTCCAGCCCCTGCGCCTTCATCAGGTTCACAAAGTCGTCGTGCAAGCTGCTCGGTGTGATCGACGTGCTTGTCGCATCTTCACCAAACGGCCGCACAGGCGCAGCGGCAGTAGTAGTGACGGGGACGTGGTGGTGGGACGGAACGTCGTCCTTCTCTTCGAGATCCATCTCCGTGAGCTTCTTCAACTCGCGACGCGTAACGCGAGGCTTTACAACGCCACCTGTGGCGCTAGGCGCAGGCGCAACACCACCAGCGGCAGCAGCGGCGGCGGCTCTCTTCTTTGCATTCAGTCGTGCGGGCGCTTTCGGGTTGCTGTTCTTTGCAGCTGGTGAGCGGATCTGGTCGCCAGGCGGAGTGTCTGGCGCAGTCAGTTGTGCTTGCTCTGCCATGGCTCGCTCTTCAACAAGCTATAGCTGGAAGACCTGTCCAGCGCAGATACAAATACAAATGACACAGCAGCTGAAGTGAGCTTGTGCAACTTGTACGTATGCGCACATATCCACTCCAATCTTCAGACCCGCACACAGAGAAGAAGCTATTGTCGTTCGCTTCCTGCGCGCGAGTGGGTGACGAGCAGACGACCGGTTTCGCGCGCGCCAAGCGCTCACTCACGCGCGGCGATATACATACACATGCGCACACACTTTACGGATATACACGCACCTCTATAGTCCCAAGTGAGCTGTCGTTGCCCAGCAGACAGCAATGCCAAGCTCCAGATTGCCTATCTGGGCTTTTGATTCTTCACAATCACACACAAAATTTACGCGCGCGCAAAAAGGGGAGTTGTGGCGCGCGGCCCACACAGTTTTACGTGGACCACAAATTGTGTGACGATACTTTTTTTTAACCAATCATTTTGTTACAAATTAAATATTGCATCTTAATTGGTTGAAAACAAAAAGTGCCGGTCGAGCGCATTTTTGCTGGCTGCTTGCCCCAAGAAGCAACCAAGTGAAAGGATTCCCACAAGAGAAAAGCTCTTGCTGCTCGACGACGACCATGGCGCGCAACGACGAATTCTACCTCCGCTACTAGTACGTGCGCACTGCTGCATGTGCGTGTGATATGTGTGCTGGTGTTGTCGGTGTTGCACCTGTGTCGTCACTAAGCGAACCCTGCGTTTTTGTGACTGTTGCCAACTTGGCAACCAAAGTGTTGGGCATAAGGGCAAGTTCGGGCACGAGTTCATGGAGTTTGAGTTCCGCAGCGACGGCAAGCTGCGCTACGCGAACAACTCCAACTACAAGAAAGACTCGATGATCCGCAAAGAAGGTCAGGGTGGAGGTCCCTCTGTGTCTGTAGTCATTGTCATTGCGCTCACACCGATTGCGCTGTTTCTTCCGCTGCTGTGTGCTCTAGTGACGGTGTCACAGGCTGTTATCGAAGAGCTCAAACGCATCATCCAGGACAGCGAAATCACAAAGTACGTGAGCCCTTTGTGATCATCGTAGGCGTCCCAACTGTGCTTGGGGCTAACGTGGTGTGTCTACATCGTTGGTGCATTGCGTAGGGAAGACGACAAGGAGTGGCCGGAGCCTGACCGTGTCGGGCGACAAGAGCTCGAGATCATCTTCGACGATGAACACATCTCCTTCACTGTACGTAGTGCGTACGCTCAGCTTGTTTTTGCGTGTGGTCTGACCGAAGTGCGCTTACTATGGTAATGGCATAGTGCGCGAAGATCGGCTCGCTCCTGGACGTCCAGGGCAGCAAAGACCCAGAAGGCCTCCGCGTGCTCTACTACCTCGTGCAGGACCTCAAGTGCTTTGTCTTCTCGCTCGTGACACTGCACTTCAAGGTACACCTAGTCCCTCTTTGCATTGCTTGTGTTGAGCTAAAGGCTGATGCACGACTTGCCGGTTGCATGACACTCATTATTCTCTGGTTGTTTTCATGCTGCAGATCAAGCCAATTCCGTAAGAACAAAAAGACCTACACGACAGGAGAGTATTTGACGAACAATGGACTGCCCTATACGAAAATATACTGCACTAGACGAGAACGAGTCGAAGGTGGTGGCGTGTGTCCTGACGGATGAGCGATTAATTTCTTTGGCATGTGCTGTCTATCGTTCCATGTTGACAAGGCGTGTGATTAAAAAATGAGCTTCTCAGGTAGTATGCCACCAAGAGCTCTAGGACACTCAAGAACAATGAATACGGCGAGTTGCTTTTCAGTCGAGAGTTGAAATCATCAGGGAACCTGTGTTTTGTTTTCACGACGTTAATGTGTTTATCTCAAGAGCATGGATGGGAAAGCCATCAGCAACATCCACTCCGTCGCTGACGGCGACCACTTGTTTTTTCGCGACAGTCGTCGTCGCAGCACCTATCGCGCTCTGTTCCCTCTCCATCAAACTCCATTTAATCTCTCTCACTGATCGCAGTCAGCTGAGTCTCGATCTCGTCCTCCGTCAGCTTGCGGAATCTGGTAACAAAACGGCAGTGCATCGAACAGTAAGTTTAATGCCACACGCTCCAAGAGCACTAGCGCCGGACATGCATTGGAAGAAAGAAACGCACCGCTGGCCTTCAATGACGACGCCGACCTCGATCTCGTTCGGACGGAAGTCCGCCGAGAGCACCGACTGCAGGCACGTGATGGCCGTGTGCAGCGCGGTCTCGTAGTCCATGCTCGGGTTCGCCTTCACCTTCTTCTCGAAGTAGTTCTGCGCCTCCTGTTCTTTCGAGCCGGCCGACGTGGCCTTGTAGCCCCAGAAGTGGCCGGCTGGGTCGATCTTGAACACCTGTGGGCCCTTCTCCTCGTCCACGCTGATCAGCATCGTGATGACACCGAACGCGCGCATGGACGCGTGCTGCGTGTACACCTGTGCAACGTCGGCGATGCGCTTCGCCAGCACGTGGCACGGCACCTTGTAGCCGTACTTGTTCTCGAACTCATGCGCTTCGTAACGCAGACGCTGCACCTGGGCCTTCGCATCGGCTGATATGGGCAAGGGGTTCAATCAGTGCATTGTTCTCCTATCATCAACATTTTGCTGTATAGCGGTTCTTACCGTAGAGACCCGTCATCAGCGCACCGATCTCAGGGGTGATCTGGAAAATGTTGGTGACCGAGTCTGGCTCAATCAATTTGTCCTGCACAGAGCACAATCACAGCAATTGAGTATCTGCCGCTTCCCAACACAGCAGCCGCGGCACAACACAGCAGCCCATCGATGCACACCTGAACTTTCTTCTGGGTCACGAACACAGCGCTGTTGTTGCCGCGCACCGCGACCGAGGTGTTACCCTCTCGCGCAGCGTTGAACGCATACTCTGTGCAGAACATGACCAAGAGAGGTTCAACCGCATTCAAAGTCAGCAATACATCCAAACGGTGGCACTTCCACAGAAGTACCAGAAGCTGCCATCAAGGGGAAGATAGCCCAGCAGGATGAGATGAACACCCCATAGCTCTTCTTTCAGTGCTCAGCTGTCCTCCCCTCCTCTTATTCTCCAATTCCCCAATGCAAGCGCAAAAGATCTCTTCGCCTTTGAGTGGATCGAAGTGCTCAATCCCCCTCCCTTCTCATACGTCGCAGTAACGCCACGCAGCACGTACCGATCTGGTAGAGACGTCCCTCGGGCGAGAAGATCGTAATGTGGCGGTCGTATCCGTCTCCTGGCATCTTGGCGTTGCTTCGTTCTCTTCACGCGCGCGTGCACGGGGTTCGCTGCTTGTTTGCTTTCTTTGCGTTCTTTGCTGTCGGCTTTTTCATCCCGAAGAAAGGATATCATCGTATCGTATCGATTTTGTTAAGTACGTTTTAAACATACTGAAACATCTTTTTAAAGTACGAAACGATCCTGTTTTGAAAGTACCTTTGTTCACATGCAAAGTACGAAAGTGCCAAAGGTGATGCGTTTGTTGCATGGTCCGAGCTGAGGAGCTCAATTCGCATTCACGCAGCTTCCCTCCGTTCTCACTCGTGCATTCGCCATCGCCTGACGCAACCGCAGCTCTAGCACCACTATCTCAACAGCAATGGTCGAACGTGATCTGATCGGCTACGGCCGCGCGGGTTTTGACCCCAAGTGGCCCGGCGGCAAGAAGCTCGCGCTGCAGTTCGTGATCAACTATGAGGAAGGCGGCGAGAACTGCATCCTAAACGGCGATGAGGCGTCCGAGAACCTACTGTCCGACATCGTAGGCGCGTCGCCGTACGTTGGCCAGCGCAATATGAACATGGAGTCGCTCTACGAGTATGGCAGTCGCGTCGGCTTCTGGCGCCTGCACCGCGCTTTCACGCAGCGCAAGATCCCCGTCACGGGTGCGGAAGACTGAACATGGATCCATCACTATTGTTAATGCGACGCGAATCTAATTGTGTATAGTACTTGCTAAACTGTAGTCTACGCTGTCGGCCTTGCGTTGGAGAAGAACCCAGACGTGGGCAAAGCCATGGTGGAAGCCGGCTGGGAGGTTGCGAGTCACGGGTATCGCTGGATCGACTACCAGAACGTGGACGAGGCCACGGAGCGCGAGCACATCCGCAAGACGATCGAGGTGCACGAGAAGGTGATTGGCAAGCGCCCCGTGGGTATCTACCAGGGCAAACCGAACGTTACCACGCGCAAGCTCGTGGTCGAGGAAGGCGGTTTCCTGTACGACTCGGACGCGTACAACGACGACCTGCCGTACTGGAACTACAACTTTGGGCGTCCGCACCTGGTCATCCCGTACACGCTCAACAACAACGACATGAAGTTCGTGTCCTTCCAGGGCTTCAACTCGGGCGATCAGTTCTTCACGTACCTCAAGGATGCCTTCGATGTGCTGCTCGCCGAAGGCCGCGGCGGCCAGCCCAAGATGATGTCGGTGGGCCTGCACTGCCGCGTGGTGGCGCACCCGGGCCGCATCGCGGCGCTGCTGCGTTTCCTAGACTACGTGCAGAGCTTCAGTGACGTCTGGATCTGCAAACGCGAGGACATCGCGCGCCACTGGTACAAGACCCACTACCCGCCCGTCGGCCCGAAATTGTAAATGCAACCCATACAACTCAGCACACGAGACTGCGTCCGCTCATGCTCTTTAATAACCAACCAAACACAACAACACGCTTTCGGATCTGCCAGCCTATGTTGCCATTTTATAACCTGTCATTCGATGAAGATCATGCAATCTTGTCTATCACGAATAGTAATGCAACAACCGAGTTTTCGCTCTCTCGTGGCTCCTACCTCGGTACGATGGCGCCATTGGGAACATTGCCGCTATTGGCGTTGCTGCTGTTGAAGTCCCGGTCGCTCAGCAGCCACGAGGCCTCGGCTTCCGTGAGCGCCTTCAGCCGCGCCAGGATGGGAGCGCCCTGCGTGGGATCCAGGCCTCGCGAGAAGAGCAGCTATACGTATTCAATAGAGAGCACACAGTCAGAACCAATCTCTACAAGGAATATCCCCACTAATGGTGCAGCGACGCACCTGCTCGACGTCCTTGCGCAGGTAATGGATCGCGCGCTCGTGGCGATCCTTGTCGACGCCCTTCTTGTAGAGCGGATACTCTCCGTGCGGGTCGTTGATCTCGTCCTTGAGGTACGACCGCGACGAGTACGGCACGACGCGGTACCGCAAATTTACGTGCAAGTACTTGCTGAGCATAAACACGAGGTGCGCGATGTAGCCGAGCGCCGTCGATATCGTTTCCTCGTCGGCGCGGCCGCTCACGGTCAAGTCCGAGCTTGAGATCTTGATGCCGCGGATCTTGTACTCGCCTGCACCTTCGTACTCGATCGGGTACACGGCGCCGAGCTGCTTGACGAGCATCGCCTGGCGCGACCGGATCTTGTGTGCCGCGCGCAGCACTTCGCAGCGGCGCTCAAGGATGCCCTGCTTCTCGTCCTTGTAGCGCATGCTCATCTGCATCGTGCTCAGCAGTGCCTTGGGGATGTGGATGTCCGTCTCAAACGTCTTGCGCTCGTCGTGCATCACGGCCTTGAGGCGCTCGAGGTTCGCGCGCTTCTCGGCGACCTGCTTGCGCAGCGCGCGCACGCGATCTTCCTTCGCGGTCCTTCGCTGCTCTTTCAAGATACTGGACTTTGCGGACGAGAGCTGCTTCTCGATCTGCTTCTTCAGCGCGTCGTTGCCCACTGTGCGCTGCTCGATCTCCTGCTTCGTCAAGATGATGCGTTGTAAACTCTCCACGCCCTCGTGCAGACTGTACTCCTTGAGCTGAATTGCAGAGCCTTTGCGTCGCGAGTGCTTCGCGGAGATCACGCCGGACTCGATCAGCAGCTCCGTCACCTCGCGCCGCACGTACGTCCGGCCATTAATTTCAAACAGACACGTATTCAGCGGCAGGTTCGTGACCTCTGCGACGCTCACAGGAAGCGGCTCCAGCTCGCGCACATTGAAACTCATGCCCAGGATCTCTTCTTCGACAATGTCCTCCACGCCATCAGCAATCGCACTGGCTTTCATCTCGTCCTCGTCGTCGCCCGATTCGGCGCCAAGCGGCTCGCTGAGCAATCGCGTGTGCGGCTCCCACGCGTCGTCTTCAACGAGCCGGCCGCTCAGCGCGCGCGACTTGCGACGCGGTCTCCGACGGTCGTTCACGCGCACGACGATGATGTCAAAGTACGTCCCGCTGAAGAGCTGGCGCACGCTGCCGTCGCCGTACGCGGTGTCCTCTGTCTGGAATGGCACCCACACGGGATTGAGCGTGTTGCGCACGATCTCACTCACGTACACGACCTGTCGATCCAGCACTACGCAGGTGAAACGAGTGTTAGCGTCGATTGCGGGAGGGGTCATGATTGCATACATGTGTTCGAGCTCAGCGAGCGTAGCAGAATAAACATACCTAGCTTGAAGTAGACGTCCATGAGCGCGCCGCTGGTGGTGCCGAACGCCGACAGGTTGCGCATGCCAAAGCCGCTGAGCTGCTGGAGCGTCACGGTGCTTTTCCAGCCAGAGGACGAGGACGTAGGGCCCCCTACAGTGCTGCCACCAGCCGAGGAAGGCGGACCGCCCGCTGCGAAGGACCCGATCTGCGGCATAGTGGTGGAGCTGGGCGTCTGCCAGTCAAACTTTGCGACCCCGTGAGAGCTGCTCGTGGTCGACATGGGAGTGGACAGGGGCGTCGTCATGGCTGCTGGGGGCCTCTAGGGGCCAGGTGACAAGCGAGACGAGAGGGGAAAAGCTGCTGCTGCTCTTCTATGGCTTCCTTCCCTCGTACTGCGGCCGTCGCCAAGTCTCTTTCTCGCACGGCGCCAATCGAAGTGCTCTCTGCCTGATCCGAGTCGACGGCCCTGAGGAATTCAGTCGTGAGCTCACACGAATGCACGAAAACATAGTCATGTTCCACGAAATGTGAAAAAAGGTTTATACCGGTATTAATATCGGTTTCAATACCTCTGATACCGGTTTTATATGGTGTGTCCCACTTTAGATATGTGGCTCGAAATGGACCAATCAGCGTGTGGGAAAGTTAAAATGACAACTTCAAGTTCGCTTGCAGAGGAAATGGGCAGCGGCGGATCCATGAACGCAACGGAGATAGCGGCGGTGCATGTTCATATCCATTCGGAGCTTCTGCGGATGTCGATCGAACGGAGAAGCGCGCGCTTATGTGCTTTGCCCTTTTGTCTCTCTGTACGCATGTGACGAGCGTGGCTCTTGTTCGATTTCCCTCTTCCAAGCAGCAAGCTAGCTAGCAAACATTTCAATCCGTTCACAAACAACATCGCACAGCCATGCGGTCATCTCAGTAAGCGCTCTTTCGCGCTTGTGCGCCCATGTGGTAATGCGGCAATACAGCGATCTTCTTCTCATGCTGCTGGCTTCTCATGCTGCTGGCTTCTCATGCCTTCTCCTGGTGCCGTTGGGCGGTGTGTTTCACTGTGCGCATTTTGCTTATCGCAGCAAGCTGATGTATCTATGCTATCTATTTATAGTCGCCAGTGAAAGATAAATGTGCGGTCAACACGTTGATCCATCCGTCCACGTGGCCATGCGATGGAAGGAAAAGCAAAAATGCTGCCGTTCGTTTATGGGAACGTGTGAGGAGACTGTGCGTTGTTGTTATGGTTTTGCTATAGCGGGTTTAGGAACCGAGGAGACACAACAAACCCAAACACGCTCTCGTTCATTCACAAACTTACCCGCAAGCCCGCACTCGTCCACCGCCCCTCCCCACTCTACGCACACGTCCGTCCGTCCGCCGAAAGAAGGCACTCGAGTCCGTCAACCGCATCCATCCTCTGATCGCACTCTTTCGTCTGGACGAGCGAGTCCGCGTCCGCCGAGCCGTCGGTCTGCCGCGTCTTGTGTGTGTGTGGCTTTTGGATCTGAAGATCGTCGCGCTCTCTTCCGTCCCATCCCACCCTCGGCTCGAGTCTAATCAATTGGAAGGGAAAAAGCGGTTCATCCATTTTCCACATTCAACGAACGACTCGCGCAAGCACAAGAACAACAATAGTGAGAGATCGTTAGTCAGTCAGTCAGCCAGCTCGCAAGTTGCGCTGGCGACGGATAGCAAGAGAGAAGAGAGAAGGAAGCGGTCCGACCAAGCAAGGGTGAGCCGTGTGAAGTGAGTGTGCGGTCAGTAGTGGTAAGGCGCGGGGCTCTAGTCTGCGTCTCTCTTAATTGTTAAGTAGCATAGCTAAACGAAGAGATACGAGCCAAAGACGTGTGATCTAAAGCAGCAGAACGGAGAAGCGGAACAAGACCCAAGTGACCGAGAAGAAGCCCCCACGCGTACTTTGCCACACTGACTCACAGAGCGTACGCTTGGAGCTGCTGCCAGCTCGTCGCTGCGCTTCGATGGTGCTCGCGGAGTCGATGACCAAGCTCGCGACGCCGACGTCCTCGACCACTCCGCGCAAGCTAAGCCACTTAGCCACGTCAGCTCCCAGCCGCGTCTCCTCGCTCGAGTCGCGCCTGCAGGTTGAGCTCCCGCGGACTGGCTGGCGCTCAGCGCTTTGGCCGTCCAGCCCTGTGCTCCGCAAGAAGCTCCACCTCGTCTCGGCGTCCGACCACTCGGCCGCCAACAACAACAGCAACAATTATGTGGCAGCAGCATGTGAAAGCGAGCTAATGTCGCCGATCCCACTCACGCTCAAGCGCCAGAGCGGCCACCGACTGAACGAGCCTCAAGATGACGACGATCCGCCGCACGCAGCCGACAGTCTCAGCTTTGACAAGCGCGTCCGCGGATCCACTCTCCTCAACCTCAGCAACCTCGAAGACGCGCTCCCCGTCGTGAACGTGCGCCTACATGGCGGTAACTTCCAAGTGCAGTCGGCTCAGCAAGTATCACCACTGCAGCTCAAGTCGCCATCGCGCGCGTCTCCATTCGCCAAGCCCCAGCCGCTGCCGCAGCGCAGCAACAACAACGCTCACCATGTGCCACCGCCGCCGTCATCCCACGAGCTGCTCGTCAAGCGGAGCTCTCTTGAGCAGGAGCTTGAAGAGTTCCGTTGCAATATGGACTCGAAGATCGTCATGTTCCCCGACTACTTTGCCGACGACGAGAAGGAGCTCGTTCAGCAGGTTGCGGAGGAGATGCGGCTCGGGTGCCAGGTCGGCGAGCGCAACATCGCAGTGTTCAAGACAAGGCTGGGTGACAAGACAAAGTCCTTCCCACATGCCCACGCAGTTGCAAGGAGTCGGCTGTCCTTGAGCAGTGGTGGCAGTGATGCCGTGCTTGACGACGTGTACGTTGACGTCTCAGAGCTCGCGCTGCAGGGGAAAGACTGCTTCATCGCACGTCTGCGCTTGCGTCGTCTGAATTCGGGAAGTGGCGTGCGCCGCAACATGCTCTGGGACGTCGCGCAGCTCACGCAAGCCGACGGGATCGCCGACCCAGTTGCAGAAGGGGAAGGCGGCGTCTACGCCGTGCAGTCTCGCGCGAGTGGCCAGAAGCTCGCGATGTTCAAGCCTGCCGAGGAAGAGAAGTTTGTGCGTGACGGGCTCTTTCCTGGCGAAGGTGCGGTGCGTGAAGAAGCGGCGTATGTGCTAGACTCGAGAAGCAACGGCTTCAGCGGCGTGCCACCGACTGCGGTTGCTCGATTGCAGCTCTCGAACGTCGGCCGCTCCAAGCAGGGCGCGGTACAGCGCTTCATGACGAGCAGCATTGGTAGCATGGAAGGCTTTGGGATGCCCTTTGATCTTCAGAAAGCCGAAGCGTTCGTCCCCGTAGAACAGGTGCACCGCATCGGGCTCCTTGACATCCGCGTCTTCAACACGGACCGCCACCCGGGCAACATTCTGCTGATCGGAGAGAAGGCACCGTTCACGATGGTGCCGATCGACCACGGCTGCATCCTGCCGAGCTGGTTCCACCTCTCGGAGGCGCGCTTCGACTGGCTCGAGTACCCACAATGCAAGGTCCCGTTCTCGGCGCAAGCGATGGAGTACATCGAGTCGCTAGACGCAGAAGCCGACGCGCTCGCGCTGCGACGGCTCGGGATCCGCGAGGAGTGCGTCACGACGCTCAAGATCTGTACGCTGCTCCTGCAACGCGCGGCGAGGGCGGGTAAGACGCTCTTCTGGATCGGCTCGTTCATGCAGCGCGCCGGCTGCTTCGAGACGCCGTCGGAGCTTGAGCTGCTCATCCAGCGCGCGTGTGAGGCAACGGGCATCCCGTTCACGTTTGTGCTGAGCGAGTTCAACGAGCAGAAAGGCAGCATCGCGCTCGGCATCCTAAGCCGTCGCCCCCCAAAGCAGTTCTTCGACGCACTCGAGCAGCTTGTGGCGGAAGTGACTAAGTGAGTGGCTAAGAAAGAGTGAGAGACACGCGTGGACAGCCACAGCCGCACAGTCAGCAAGGCGATTGATCAATCAATCATTGCCTTCCTTTCAAGTGTCCCTTCGCTGAAGATCTCCAGGAGCTGCAGTGGTACAACAGTCGAGTTTGAACCACCACTCAATTTTAACCAATCAAAATGCTATCTGTACAAATAATAGCCATTACGATACCTATAAATTCAAGTTTTCAATTTTGTCTGCCCGCTCAGCAAAAGGGAAAGTGACTCAGGGATGGCGGCCACGACGACGATGCACAGTCGCTGGGCGCAGTACGACGACGAGCTCGAGGACAGCGACCAGACCATCTCGGCCTTCCGACGTGCTGCCTCTGCCCCCAGTCGCTCACGGCGCAGTGTCGTTGGCTCAGCTCCATTCCCACCGTCGCAGCCGCCGCTCTCGGCGTCTTTTGTCGCGCACAAGAAGCTGCTGGTCAAGTCTGCATTCTTCGTCGAGACCACAGACGAAGAAGAGGTCAGCACTCATGGAGCTCCTGTATCCGGAGATAACATGCGAGCGCACAATACAACGAGTAGATCGAGTGGGCAGCGGGGGTACGCACCACTCACGCCACAGGCAGTAGGGACGACACAAGCGCTTGTGTCATCGTCCGCACCGCAGCCGTCATTCCCGCTGCAGCAGGTGCGACTGCACATTGGCGAGATCCAGTTTCCAGTCACAAGGAGCGTGCTTTGGTACGTTGTGTGTGCATTTTGTACTCGAGAATGCCATTATGTGTGTGATGTATACGCTGCTAAACGTTTGTGGACGACATTGTTGTGAACAGGGATCGACGCGTGCTGGCAGACCCGATCGGCGTCTCAATCGAGCAGATTCTGCCACAGTTTACTGTGGTTGCGAGTGTGCTAAAACAGGTCTTCCAGCTGTTTAAGGATCGATTAACGTCGAAAGGTGAGAGCGACGTGCTGTGCTATCTCTGTGGCGACGCGGCGACGATGGTGTCCGCAAAGCACGTCACGCTCACGAAAGTCGCCATGAAGCAGGTACGTAATGCGCTTCTTTCTGATCGTATAGCTGTTTGGTTAGCGTAATTGTATGGAGGAACTGACTGCGAATGAACTGACTGGTGCGACGTGGTCTCGTTGTTTCAGCAACGCAAGGACAAGTGGGACCCGAATGTGCTGTGGGTGCCAGTATATGCGATCATGGGGATAAACAAGGCACTGCAGTTGTCAAAGGCAACGTACGTCTCGGCGGTCGCATCAGCGCAGCAGGCTCTCGCAGATGACAAGACAGATTCTCTCACAGCGAAACTGCAGGTGCGTGCTTGTGTCAAACGCATCGTCATATATAGGCTCTTATAGGCGACTAACGATGATATTTTGCGTCTGTGTGATGATGAGCAGCCGAATTTCCTGGTTACGTCTTCTGCAGTCCACGGCGCGCAACTGGACTTTCAGCTCGAGTGCCCCGCGCCACCCATTCTCTTCCGCTTCTCTTTGATTCGGAATCTGCCGTTGCTGATGACGCCACTTGCAGCGAGTTTGTCGCGTCAAGAGTTCGGTTCGGGCGACAATGTTCGACGCAGCGGCTACTTGACGCTCGATCGAGCAAGGAAGGCCGTGCCGGTGCTGAAAACGGACCCGCTCATCCTGCAGAGACCCATGGTAGGTGTCTGGGTCTATGGCGTGACACTGAGCGAAGATTGGGAGCAAAGCACTGCACGCGCACAGATCGCAGATCCGTACCTCTACTTTGCATGCCTGGGGTACGTTTTGTCCAGGACGATCAAAGAAAAGGCCGAGCTGAGCAAGAACACGTTCCTGGTGGCGATTTATCCGTCGCGGAGTGCTTCGGAAGGCGGGCAGCGACAAGTCAGTCCTCTGCCGCGGTTCTTCGAGTGCAGCTTCTCGGAGTTTCTGAGTCTCCACAGCCCGATGCCAATGGATTTGTACGCGCAGCAGCGCTCGTGCCTGGTTGGGGTCTCCAGCTTTTCAGCTGATTTGGAGTTCAAGCTGAGCTCGTCGCCTTGTGAGGAGTGGGAGAGTGCGAGACAGTATCTTGGAATTCCGACGGTTCCTGCCAGTCGAGATGACGGAATGAAGCAGCAAGCAGATGTGGATGACGAGCAAGTGCAGGCATCTCAGAGCGATAATAGCTTTGAGGCTGATCGTGCTGCTCGCTCATTTTCGCGGGTCACATTTGCTGAACACGAAGAGGAGACGAAAGACGGTGACGAAAGCAGTGTGTTCCACCAATCTACGGGATCGAGAAGGTGAGATTCATGTTCGATTTCTTCTCCGTTTGATTGCAAGAGTGTGCATGGCTGACTCAAAGCTTTATCCACAGGAACGAAGAAGAGAGCTCGTACCAAGAGAACACATTTCTATCCAGCAATAACGAGAATGCTGATCCAAATCTTCTTCATAGCACTAAAAGAGACGCCAAGCCAAGCACTGGTCGACAAAGTCAACAAGGAGGCGTGGCCCAAGCGTCGACACTTTCTTCCCCGAGAGGTGACGACTGTGAACATTATGAGCGATCCAACTCCAGCGCCGGCGTGCGCAATTGCTGCAAAACGCAGGCGTTGCTGACGATTCAGCACCAGCAGATTCTTGAGAACCAGCAGAAGCAGCTTCATGAGATGCAAGAGCAGATCGCACACCTCCGGCGTCTCTTGGATGTGACAAAGAACATGGAGCTAGGCAGATACAGTGACTTCCAGACGGGTCCTGCATCTGCAGCAGATACTCACAGCGAAGATGTTGGGGCTGTGAAGCAGGAAGCGGTGAAACACAGCATCAAAGACGACCGCGCGGATGGCCAAGACCTTTCCCGCTCGGAGATCTCCGACGATGGCGAGGAAGAGAGGGACGGCAATGAAGCTGATGAAGATGCTGAGAGCTCGCTGCACCTGTCGTCGATCAGCAACTTGTCAATGCGGTCGGACCTTTCGTCGCTGTCGTCATCATTGGTCGGCAAGCGATTGAAGGCGAAATTCAGACACTCTGGAAGCGGCTTTAAGAATCTCGAACAGTCTCGAGGATCAGCAGCAGAAATCCCGTCAAGGGTTCCAGATACAGATGCAACGACTTCTTTCCACGACGGTACAGGCGAGATGACGTTCGACGAGATCCACGCTGACGATACTGACGAGCAAACGCCCGAGCATGAACGCGCTATGGTAGAAGACGAACAGAGTGCTGTGAATGTGGATCGACAGAACAAGAACGATCGACGGGACTTCGAGCTGCATGAGGAGGAGGAGAAAGCTGATGAGGGTGATGACACCGATGGCGAATATTTCCAGATCCAGGACTCGCCGCTCGAGAAGCTTTTAATGCCAGAGCAGTACCTGAAGAAGAACGGCGCGCTCGTTGATCACCATCGTGGCTGCTTCACAGCGCCAACTCTGGATCTGCACAGCTTTTGCGTCCCGCGCATCAAGTTTTCAACCGACGCGTCGTCAGGATACCCATCCGACTCAGAGGACGAAGAGATTCGACTCATTGAGCAAAAGTACAAGCAGCTGCTGCGTTCGTGAGTGTGCTGCTACTACAAGCAAACTCGTTTCGTCGTATCGTGGCTGTGATAACTTAATTCAACCCTCACGTGAGTAGCATATGATATTTCGAGCGGCTAATCTATTTGCTTATTCAGTCACTCCCACACAGGCTGGTTCGAGACGCGGTCGTCGATCTGATCGCTATCAGCATGACGAGGCGTGACTTTTTGGAGCTGGTGACGCAGCTGGTTGTTCTTGCAAGTGAGTGACGCGACGAGCGCCTCAAGCTCCAGGATGCGAGCGTCTTTGACTTCGGCTTCGCGCTTCGTGGCTTCGACTTGCAGGAAGAGCTTTTGCACGACGCTCTCGACGGACACGCGCTCTTCACATTCACTGCTGCTACTGCTGTCAGGAATATGCTCTGGGTCTTCTTGATTTTCTTTCAGTCCCGAGATCCACTCAAGAGGCTGGTGAGGCTCAGTGATCGACGCAGACATTCGGCGCTTCAGCTCAAGCACGCGCTGCTGTCTCTCAGCCGAAGACAGAGTGCGTCGTACAACTGGAAGGTCTTGAGCTCGGTTCACGAGATCACACGATGACGCTCTCTCAAAGACTCGCATCAGCACCCTTGCGTTCTTGATCTCGACTCGCAATCTCCATGTCGCCGCCCGGTTGCGAGCAAACCGCCTCAGGACTCGCAGAACCCTCTGGTTCATCAGCGCCAACACGTCAGGAACATTCTCGCAGCTGCTCTCAAATCCATCGCCGTCCATGCTTTGCCTTTGCGTGACGCAGTTGGGTTTGATCGGCATGAAAACCTCCACTGTCAGTCTCGTCGAGGAATAAAGGTTCAGAAGGAGCTAAAAGCAACTGCACGGCTATTTCGTGATGTCGGTGGGGTTTCAGATGGACACATGGGTACGTACGATTTCTTTAGATGCCTAAACCCTGAGCGCTTCTCATCACGTGATTGTAGATCTCGCTGTTCATGCAGTCAGCTCGCTACCATGATGCGCGCCTATTCTATTCATCGACAGCACTGGCGTGACAGAAGACGAAGGCGAAGGCGCAGACGCTGGCGTGACGTAGACCAGGTACTCCACTGGGAACTGGAACACTGTTGCTGGCGGTGGCTGCTGCACTTGCCCACCATTGACTGACGACGAATGAACTAGAAACCGGAACCGGTTTAGGTCGTAGACGCCGGGGCTCATGAAACACGCCTTGAGTCTGATCGTCTCCTCGGCGCTCGGCGCGAGGTCCATGATCTTCTTTTTTGTCACGCCCGCCCAGAAGAAGTGCGGCGACGCCGCTCCGATCATGGGGCCAGCGAACGGGAAGCTCGCGCTCTGCTTGCCGCCATTCGCTGCTACTGGTTTGCCCTCAGCTGGATGGAGCATCTCGACTGTAAAGTCAATCGGAGGTGAGCTCGTAGAGCAGTCATTGCGAATCGTCATGACGATGTCGAGCTCCGCAAAATTCGGGCCAGCGGCACCACCATTACCATTAGCAGACGACATGAGTGCGATCGTGTCTGTGTACTTGAGCGTGACGTTCAGCGGACACGCGTTCGCGCGAAGTGGCGAGCGCACTCGGATTGGCGTCACGTTCGCCTGGCCTATCGCGCGGCGACGAACACTGTTCTCCGTGGACCACACGAGGACCAAGTGGCCGTCAATATCTGGCGACGACAGCAGCGCGGCCTTTGACGTCGGTTGCGGGTTGCGTTTTAGTTCCTCAGGCTGCGCCTCGTCCTCACCCTTGTGCTGCAAGCTCTTGAGCGCCTTGTTCTCGCGACGCACGCTCTGGATCGTTCGGAACCCGCCGCCACGCTTCCCATCGCCGCCTGCGCCATTGTCATCGGCTCCAACTTGGCTCGCTTCTTGCACGAGCTCGTGGGCATTCTCGATACAGAGAAACTGCTCGACTGGGAGCTCACTGACGATATTGTTTAACGTGCTCTGTGCATTCAGCTGAAGAGAGCAAGAGTTGAATCCTGACACTGCGGATTGCTGGTCTTCTTCTTTCACAGGAACCACGCGGAAATAGCTCGTGCTCGCCTCCTGGTAGCCCAACTGTGTTGAGTCACGCGCTGAGCTGTTGCTTGTTGCATTCTTTGAGATCGGAGCTGGGAAGCGCTCGATCTTCCACGAGTTGCTCACACACATGAGGCTCTCGAGACGCACGGGGTCTTGATGGTCGACGTTCCCGTCGCGTCGCTGGTTCTGCACTGTCACGCCGAGAATGTACTCGCCGCTGGAGCCAAAGCTTGGCTCGACCGAGTACGTCACGTTCACACACGCGAGCAAGTTCAGGTCGAGCTCCAGTCTCACAGTTCGGAACAGTGGCGGCGTAGCAGTAGGAGCAGCTTCATCAGCCGCCTTGCGGTACCGGAACACGAGACGCGGGTGAAGTCTTCCTGGCTGCAGCCCTCTCGCCCACACGACCATCTTCTTGCTCTCGCCCGGAGCCAGCTTCACGTCACTCAGATCGAGCACCTCTCCGTTTGCGCCAATGTACGGCGCGAGCTTCTCTGGCGTCGCGTTTTCATCAGTGGACACACACAAAAGCAGATCTGAGCAGCCCAGCTGCAGTCCCGCGAGCTCCGCCGTACCACCGTTGACTAGCGTCACGTCCATCTTCATAATCTCCCCCACGTACGCCTCACTAGGTGCACTCTCGATCTGCACGCCCAGCCAAGGCATCGCACCGATCACGTTCGCGATCAGGCTCGTGTTGGGCGCACGCGCACGGGCTTCTCGGTTCGCTCGCGTGTCCTGCAGCAGTGGTCCTGGGATGTCAAAAGCATGCTCGCCATGCACGTCGCCGCCACAGATCGACCAACGCACGCCGATCAAGCGCAGCACGCCTGGCACATTGGGCGTGACCGCCAGGCGCACGCGCTCTTCACTGCACGGGAGGAGCTGGAGATTGACTCGGTCGACGGTGATCCGTTCTCCACCTTCTTGCTCGGGGACATCAAGCACTCCGTGCTCACCGTTGTTCTCGCCGCCGACAGATTCAAACTTGCCAAAGAGGTGGATGTCCTCCACGTCCACAGCGCACGAGAGCGCGTTCTTCATCACGAACTCTACGTAGATCTTCTCGCCCAGCGCGTAGCTCTCGGGCTTCTTCAGCTGGTTCTTCTTGTTGCGGAACGTCACGTTGAACGTCGACGGCTGATACAGCCAGCTGCTCTTGCGAATATTGCTGCTGCTGGCATCACGAGCTGCGAGGTCCTCGTTGAGCGCGAACTGGTGGATCCGGTTCTGCTTGTCAAGACTCTGCTCGAGCTCCTTCCAGCGCTCCGAGTCTGCCAAGTTGCCGTCGATCTCGCGGTTGATCCCAAAGGCGTTCACAGGCGAGAAGACGACCGTGGACTTGTCATCCAGCTCGGGCATGCACAGGTTCTTCACGAGCAGCTTCTTGGTGCTCAGCGCCTCGTTCTTGATCAAAATTGGCCCGCCTCGCGAGATCGAGACCGCTGCCGAGTCACCGCTGGTTGCTAGAAACTCCTTCACGATCAGACCAAACTCGTACAGCAAGGCTTCCTGCTGACTCGCAGAGTTTCGGCCCGTGCCGATGAGCTTGAGGAACAAGTTGATCGATGCGATCGGGTCGCTCAGCCGGTTCGCCTGCTGCGCGAGCGTGAAATTGATGTGATCCTCGACCTGGAACCAGCCGCTGCAGTCGTAGATCGCACGTGCCAGCGCGTAGCACCTCGCTGAGTGCGGCCCATGACCCAGCGAGTCGTACACGTGGCCCGCCATAACCATGCGAAAGCCGTACTTGCGGAACTTTGGCTGGCGCGACTGGATGTCGCAGAGTGCAGCACGCTCCATGAGCACGGCCGAGCAGATGCCCTGCTCCATGGTCGAGCCTCGGATGAGCGCGGCCGAGGCGCTGTCCATGTAGTCCGTGAAGAGCCCCGAGTGGCTGAGCGTGTTGTAGATCTCACCGGCGATCACGGCGGCGCGCACGGCAAGGCGCGCGGTCGCGAGGTTGTTGCCCTTGACGTAGATCGCAGTCGCGGACTCGAGCGCGTTGGTCATCTGCATGGGCGAGCCCTTGGTGAGCAGCAGGCAGAGCGCGATCATCTCGTTCGCGTTCGCGCAGTGGAACGTCGACTTGTCCGACTTGTAGTCGTCGCGCACGAGGCGGTACATCTGCAGCGCGAGCTCGTAGTCGTGCACCATGAACGCCGTGTCGGCGAGCAGCCGCGTCTGCGCCTCGATCGAGTCGAAGCGGTAGGTCACCGAGCTGTTGCTGTTGCTGCTGCTCGACGTGCGCGCCGACAAGTCCTTGGGCTTGCGCAGCCACGACTTGAAGACGTTCTTCACGCCCTTCTTCATGGCCGAGACGACCTCGTTGAGCTGCAGGATGCGCGCTTCCAGGGCCGCGAGCACGAAGCGCAAGCCAAATTCGCGCACAAACGCGTTTACGCGCATGAGGTCGTCGCTCGAGAGCAGTCCGCCGACGCTGTCCGTCATCATGGGAAAGCTGCCGACGTTGCCTGGGAACAATGGGCGCCGCACGTACGGGTGCGAGGTGAAGATGCTCGCATTCTGCGGGTTCGCGTGCTCTGGAGAGAGTGAATTGATCCGCAACACGCTGCCGGCGACGCCCGGAAGCTGCAGGCTCTGTAGGATCGCCTCGGGGTCGATCGACGTGCCCTCGGCCTCAAAGTTATCGTGCACCACGAGGTAGTACTTTGGGATGCTGGGGTCGTACAGTCCCTGTAGGAACACTGGAGGCAGGTTGCGTGCGGCCGCGAGCTCTTCAAAGCAGTGACGCGGGTTGCCGTCGGTCGACGACGCCACGAGCAGCAGCGCCGCCGGGTGGCACAGCATGCTGTACTCCTCGCACCGAAACGTGTCCAGCAGCGTGCGCTTGAACTCACGGTACCACGGCAGCGGGTCCGTGTTGGGCGGCGCGTTGCTTCCGCCGTCGGGCGCCACGCCGATCGCGCGCAGGTACACGGGCACGTCGTCGACGCTCGTGACTTTGGGGATATCGAGATCGATCGTCGACGCGCCGCTGAAGCTGCTTCTGGTGGTGGTGGTGTTATTACCATTGCTGGGCGGGTTGCGCATCACTTCTTCGTTGATGAGGCGAGTTGCGTCCTGAAGCCCGAGCGTACCGAACTGCGTCGCCGATACGAAGCGGAAGTTGAACTCGGGGAGCGTGAGCTGGTGGTTCACGGACCGCAGGGGCGCATCGGCCTGTGCAACCATCGAGAAGCCGCTGAGTAGGTCTGCGAACGACAAGTTGTTCTTCTGCGCGATGCGCTCGACCTCGGGGGTCGTGCACGTGAGCACGACGGGCGCGAAGGTCTCCTGGACCCACTTCTCCATGCGCTCCATTGTGACGTCTACTTGGGTTTAATGGCGGGTGCTGGTATCAGATGAACAAGCACTGAATCGTCCCTCTTGTAGACAGACGCTTGGTAGCTACTGCTGCGTGCTGGACTCTTGAGGGGCGGATCAATTCGCCACCTCGCGGCCTCGTGTTCCTCTGTCAATGGCGGATTTCCAATTAGGAGCTCTCTTTCGAGTCGCTAGTTTGAAGAAAACGCTCACCAAAAAATGCTGACTCAGAAAGTGTGCTTAAAGCGCACTAATTATGTGAATTCATAAAATTGTCACAACCAGCTTTTTTTCTGTGATCATTTACGCTGTAATAACAGATATTTCCGAATTAGCGTCCGGCTCCGAATAGAACCGGTGGTGGACGCTCATAAAACGACGAGCTGAGATGGTCCAGTAATTGAGTGTGTTTATGTGAGCTGCTGCCCACACAAACACTCAATTACTGGACTATCTCAGCTCGTCGTTTTGACCATTTGTTCTCTCCGTGCTTTGTTCGGTGGTTTCCACTGCGGCTGTCAGTTTTCACACCCACACGCAATGCCGAAGCGAATTCCGATCAACAACTGGCGCAAGCAGGAAATGATCCACTGGATCCAAATCAAGGGCGAAGGAGTACCTACACGCGCTGTTCAGCACTTCCGATCGCAAGGGTGGTTAATCAATGGTGGCTGCATTCGCAAATGGTGGCGCGATCGCGAGAGAATCAACGCTGCCGACCGTGGAGCAGACGACTTCCAGGCGGCGGACGAAAGCCGCTGTCGGGCATCATGGAAGAAGCCCTGCTCAACAAAATCGTGGGCAAGCGACTGTAGATAGAGAAGGTGACGCGTGTGTGGATTGCCATTATGGCGGTCGTTATCTTCGCGTTTGAGACGAGCGACAACACATACGCGACGGAAAGCGTTTTTGTGGCATCGCCTCACTGGATCTTGAACTTCAGTAAGCGATTCATTCTCTCGCTGCGTCGTCGGACGAACCTAACGACGCTCAGCGATGATTTGCTCGTGTCCCGCGCGATTTCGTACATGCGCTTCCTGCACGTAGCCAAGTCACAGATGGATCTCAGTCGCACCACCCTGATGGATGAAACGGCGGTCTACTTTGAGGACGCCCGCGCACACACCGTCGACATGGCTGGGGTGTACCATGTCATAGTTCGATCCGCTGGGTTTGCGTCAATGTGCATCACGGTCGTTCTCGCAGTGTCTGCTGCTGGCAAGAAGCTCCCGCCACTACTCATCTGGAAGGGCAAACACCACGCAGTTTGAGAAGAAAGCGGGTGTGTTCGTGACCCAACAGCCTCGCGCGTGGGTCGACAACAAGCCTCTTATGCGTTGAATCAACCTCACGTTTCCGCTCGTCGACGTGAGCCCAGGTAAGCATCTCATATAGGGCTCAATGCGTGCGCACATGTCAAGAGAGGTGAAGGAGAAGTGCGCCGCGCGGGACATCAGCATGAGTGTTGTCCCTGGAGGATTGACGCTGTATCTTCAAGCAGGCGATATTGCGATCTACAAGAACTTCAAGGACCTTCTCTACGTGGAGATCAATCGGTGGAAAGAGAGCGTCATGGTGGAATACACGAAGTTCGGCAACCCTGAATGCCTTCTGTTTCGACAGTGTGCGAATGGGTGCGACGCGCGTGGAAAGAGACCAATCAGGACGCTGTTACGAGCTCAATTGCTGCTGCTGATTTTACTAGCGAATACAGAGATTGGCTTATATCTCAGCACGACGTTTATGGAGCTAGGTTTCATTCTGCTTGGCAGATTGAGCAGCCACTTGATGACTCAATTGATGAGTTTAACTTCGACGAGTTTCATGATGCCCTTGACGATATGACTGTTGTAGATGAATAGTTGATGCGTGAGATTCTTAATAAACGCTGCTTGCTATTGTTCGTTTACAACAAGTTGTTCTCGTGTCTCAATGACAAGTTCCCGATTAGAACCCCGTCTGTGGGGGGGCAGTAAACAAAAGAAGACCGGGTATCGTTTGGGAATATCCGTTATTTGTTGAGAAAATTTATTTGTTAAAGTACTGGCTGGGCAAAAATTGTTTGCGGATGCATCCGTCTGATTACTTTGACGAGAGAATATTGTACTAATCGAGAAATCGGACAAGTAAAAATGAAAAAGCGCATCTGGACGGAGCTACATAGTGAAAACAAGCAAAACCAGCAGCGGTCCCTCCACGTTGACGCACTTGTCCGACGACCCCAAACGGCGAAGCCATCGGACAAGCACTAGCAAAATGGATGCATCGTGTCCGGTTTTTCGTCGCTGGCCAATCACAATTTATCATACGCGAAAGACTACACTGAACACGTGCGCCTTTTGTGGCTGTGTGTGCGACTGTGCTGTGGTGACCAGCAGCACACGCTCTCACCGCTGCCGTTATCCGAGTCGCCGCCCTCAACGCGGACCAGCGCCTTCCGAGCTCGCGAATTCTGTGTCATATTTTCGTTCTTTGGCTGCAGTAGTTCTGTGGATCCTGTATAAACAGTGCTGCTATCGAAATTTCCAACAGAGGTGGTCGTGGTTGTCGATGAGTGCTCAACATCTCATTGGTGGCTAAAAGTCAATTATTAAATTATTTATGACACATTTTAGGCGAATCATTTTACTTTTATGACAGATTTCAGCCTATCATCAAGCTCTTGAACTCAAAACCCTACACACGCGCGATATTGATATGCTGCGTGGTGTTTCACGGTCTTCTACAAAATATATTCTGAACCTGTTTGTAGTATGAAAGAGTCGAAAGCCCGCTGCAGATTTTCGATTCTTGGTCGCTCGCGTTCCCTTGTGCTTCTTTTTCTCACTCACCCAAGAAGGACTCACAAGCAAAAACTCAGCCGCACGCTCACACACACTCAGCAGTTCGGCAGAACAAGGCGAACGACGAACGAACGAACACACACGCGCGCGCATCCTTCCCGTCACCACCATCGCCGAGAGTAACGCTGCAAGACGCGATTTAACACGACACCAACAACCATGGGCAGCAAAAGCAACAACGGCGCCGACCTCGTGATCGACACGAACAAGAACGTGAACTGGATGGACTCGCGAGGCTTCTGGACATTCTACGCGCTCCTGCTCGGCTCGCTCTACATGGCGACGCCCGTGATCGTGCCATCCCCGCACCAGTGGACCTTCGTGAACGTGTTGCACGGAATCGTACGTACTTGTCTGTGTATGTGTGTATGTGCGTGCACTGCTGCTGGCGTTGGACACAAGCGAGAAAGCGAGCGTTCTCTATTCCCTTCCGTCGTGCGCTCGTACTGTGGGTGTCTCTTGGTGCGAATGTCGCAATGGACACTAGCGTAATCTACCGGGCGCAGGGCGAAACGCGAAAGAGAGCGCTCCGGCTTACGTTGGCTGAAAGCTTGGTTTGACATGGAGGCCGTGACCATGAGTTAGTTGTACTGACTTTGACATGTGTGTTTCTGCTTTCTGTCATGTGCACTCGTTTTCTGTCTGCAGGTGACCTTTGGCATCATGCACTGGATCAAGGGCTCGCCAGACGACTCGAACTCGATGGGCGACTACCGTGAGCTCACTTTCTACGAACAGATCGACCAGGGCCACCCGTGGACTGGCACGAAGCGATTCCTCATGATTGTGCCGACTGTGCTCTTCATGCTGGCGTCGATCACGACCGACTACGACACGGTGCACCTCTGCATCAACTTCCCGATCTGGGCGACGCTGATCCTTGCGAAGCTTCCAGAGCTCGACCGCGTGCGCATCTTCGGCATCAACTCCACTGTTGGTATCGACGATGTCGTCAAAAAGGGCAAGCAAGAGTAAGAGATCGATGGAGTGTGGGTGCGTAAGCGCAACACGAAGCACTATTAAGCGAATGTATTGAAGAAAGAAGACAGAGAAGAAGAGGAGGAATCGTGTGCGCGAAGAGGTAACTAACAATACAACACACCCATTGTTCTGTGCGTCGTGTGTTTCATTTTGTACATCATGTAGACTGCTATGTGGGCGATGGATGCTCCCGTTGCAGCGTCATTTCCAGACGAGTGTTGATGGGACAAAGGCGGAAGAAAGAATGCAGCCACATAACCAGATGCCAGCGGCTTTGGATCTTTTTTTGAACACGCCAAAATGGCTTCTCCGTCACTTGCTCAAATATAGATATTAGATTAAAACATGAAATCCAACACAAAGCAGGCGGGCAAACCAGTCCGTGCGTATCCTCTCTCTTCATGCTGCTCTCTCTCTCTCACTCACGCAGCGCTTCTTCTCTCGGCCTTCTCTCTCTTGATCTCTTCGATCTTCAGCTTTGGTGACCACGCACGTTCTTGGTTTCTGAACTCGCTCACCACCATACGCGAACATACTTCCTCGACTGCACTTCACAAGCTGTCACGAGCAAAGGAGCTCCGATGCCTTAAGAGCATGTGCTGTCTGCACTTAGCAGCATCCGCCCTTGGCCGTCTTCTGGTTCGTTGGCGGCGTGATTGGGAACGTTTCTCGCTCCGGCTGGTGCGGGTTCTTCGGGAGACGCTTAGCGATCGCAACAAAAAGATCCTTGACGTTCACTGCAGTCTTCGCCGAGGTTTCCATGTGAAGGATGTCGTTGTCTTCGGCGTACTGGTGGGCTTCTTCAAACTCCACCTTGCGGCGCGCTTCCAAATCGGCCTTGTTACCAGCAAGAGCGATCACGACGTTCGGGTCGCCACGACGCTGCAGCTCCTTGACCCACGATTTTGCCCCCGTGAAAGAATCCTATTATGTCACAAGCGACAAAGAACACCACGGATTTCTTAGCATTATGGAGACTCAAGACTCCAAGGAGAGAGAAAGATCGCACCTTGTTTGTGACGTCGTACACAACGATCGCAGCGGCAGCGCCGCGGTAGTACATTGGCGCCAAGCTGCGGTATCGCTCTGTGAAAAAATGACAAGCGCCGTCAGTCATTCCCAGTCATGTCGTAGCGTCGTTCGCCGTTCATGCACAGCCAGCACCAACC
Organism: Globisporangium barbulae; assembly: GCA_023337805.1. Lineage (NCBI taxonomy): Eukaryota > Oomycota > Peronosporomycetes > Pythiales > Pythiaceae > Globisporangium > Globisporangium barbulae. The sequence goes on along the minus strand of JAADXK010000012.1, from coordinate 52,045 downwards.
TTGTCCAGCGGTATCCCAGATCTCAAACTTCACCGTGAGGCCATCGTCCAAGCCGACCGTCTGGGTCAGGAATGCAGCTATAGATCACCAACATACACACAGAGAAAATAAAGGGAGACAACCGTCGGTCAGTCTCAATCAGCACACCCAAACTGTCCATCCACATTCGCTGCACTTCACGTCGTGACAGCAGAGAGCTACGGCGGTCCCCACTTCACTCACTGGCACACACAAACATACCTCCGATCGTGGGTTCCTGGAACTCAAAGAACTCGTCGCGCACGAATCGCACAACGAGACAGGACTTGCCGACGGCCGTGTCGCCGAGCAGTACGAGCTTGAAATGGCACGTCTTTCCCTGCGACATCGTTGTTCTTGTTGCTTCTTGTCAGGTGGTCGACTGGGGGTCAGTCGAGAGCGTGTGTACGGAGTGCGTCTATAGATGAACGAATGAAGGCCGCGGCGGGTGACGCAGCAGGAAGGAGGAGGAGGAGATCGGCCACGCGCACGCTCGCTTGTTTCGCCGACTTCTTTCTCTTCAAGAAGCTTTTCTGTTCTCCCACACAAAAGCAAACCAACAAGAGCGAGCGCAGAGGAAGAGAGAAGCGGGAGCTTCCTTCCACGCGGCTGTGTTCGCTTATTTGTCTTGGTATTTGTATATGCAATCCAATACGAGCTCTTGGTTTTCCCCCATCGGCAAGAGTGATTGTCGCTACAAAGAGAGAGAGAACCTGACGGGAAAAAGGAAAGACGACTCACTTGGCTCCACTATACAGTTCGTCCATTTTCTCGTGATCAAGAGAGAATAGACCGAAGCATAGCGAAGCCAAGTGAGTCGTATATTAAATTAAGGATTTTCAAGACATAAAGAAGCGTGCTGTCACGCACGGTAGTACGCATGACGATACGATACCTTGTTTGCTCTGTTAAGTTCGATTCCGAGCAATTCAAAGATGGTGGCGGAACGTGTAAATCGGGGAGGCATTTGCGTTAACGCCACAAGACACCACAGACACAACAGGTTTGGGTTGGCGCCATGCACTTCATTCAAATGCGATGCGGCAAGTTCCGCACTGATGAGCTCTCTCTCTCTCTCTCTGCGTGTCGTTCCCCTGTCTCTGTATACGATGACGCCTTGTAGAGTGAGTGACTCTACTGATTGACGGACGATGGCGAAGCGCGCGCACTCGGACGACGACGGCGCGGAGGCGGAAGGGAGCGGCGCAGCAGACCAGCACGCGTTCTCTCCATCCAAGCGGCGACAGCTGGCCAATGCAAGTGGCGACAGCGATGCGAGTGACGGCAGCGGCGTCGTAAGAAAAGCTCATAACGAAGATGGTGAGCAAAGCGTTGGTGTTGCTGATGAGCTGTCGGCGGCGGTGGAGACGGCAAACGTTGAAGTGGATGCGCCTACGGACGACGATGACGATGGCGTTGAAGCTGCGGTGGACACGTATGCGGACCAGGGAGAATCGGCAGACGACGACGAAAGCGACGCGTTTCGAACAGACCTGGAGCTCAATGCAGTTTTCGCCGATCACCAGCACCATGCGCCTGCGGACGTGGGTGGCGACGTGCCGCCTGAAAGCGCAGAGCCAGAGCCAGAGGAGACGATCGAGTCGATGCAGGTGGACCATGCCAGTGTCACTGCTGCTGTTGACGGTCATGACCAAGCTACGACCATTGAGGCGGATGACACTAATGGGGATCTCGCATCAACGCCGATGGTGATCGCGTCCATGTTTCCGCCCGTGCATCATTCATGGGAAGCGTTCGAGCAGAGTCTGAAGGAGTATGCGCATGCAACGTTCCAGCAGTACGTGGTGCGCACGACGACGTCTGTGAAGCGCCGCAACCAGCGCATTACGGAGAACGCATCGTCGTCCTCACTCCTCCCGTCCGTGGCTTCGTCTGACGCTCCAGTGCGGAGAGCGCAACAAGCCGACGAAGGTGACCAGAATGCCGACACTACAGCTCAAGATGCGCCAGTGGGCGGACAGCCAGAGCCAGCAGAGGATGACGCTTCCAGTACCAGTGCTCTGGTAACAAAGGAAGCTGGGAACCGAGCAGCCCCGTCGTTGTCTGAAGATATAGGGACGCAGCAGCAGCTGATCCCCGAGAGCTACCAGTGGTACTCGAAGACGCTCATGTGCACGCACGGATGGAAGGACCGCAACCGCGGAAGCGGCAAGCGCTCGCTCTCAGTGGTGCGCTCGACGAGCTGCCCCGCGAAGATGTGCGTGACGCTGCAGCACCGCGGCAAGGGCGACGACGGCTGGCAGGTGGTGCTCACGCGCCACGTGCGCACGCACAACCACCAGCTTTCGAAGGAGCTCTACCTCTACTACATGGAAAACCGTCGCATCTATGACCCAGATCTGCTGCAGGTGGCGGGATCGCTGTCCACGAATCCGCCTGTTGCTTCTCAGCAACAACAGCAGCAGCAACGCAGCAAGGGCGGATTGTCCCACTTGCTGGCGAATTCGGAGGATCAGCAGCAACAGTCACTTCAACATACCGACAACAACAGGGACAAAGTTGCGCAGCCTGGGTTCCAAGCGCCAAAAGCTCTGGTGAAATCGCACGAGTCGTGGGAGCTGTTCCACAAGTACGTTGCCGAGTACTCGGCGCTCTCGAACCAGTCGTTCCGGTCGCGCTCGACCGTGTCAGTCGTGGCAAAGAACCTGAAGACCAAGACTTTGGCGCTCAAAGCCGGACGCAACGCTGGGGAAATCGCCGCGCAACTCATCCCTGAGTCAGAGCGCTGGTACTCGAAGATGCTGATTTGCAGCCACGGCTGGAAGCGCAAGTCCCGGAGCAAGGCGCAGAAGAATATCAGTACTACTACGCAGCACCAGGATGACGAGCTGAGCTTGGAGAATTCCTGCCCAGCGATGCTCATGGCTCGCCTGCAGCGCGATGTGAACGACTCGTGGCGCGTCGTCATCAATCGGCAGGTCTTGGACCACAATCACTCTCCTCTGAGGCTCGTTGTGGCTGGTGGCACGAGTGCAGCATCGTTCGCTCTCGCGAGTCAGGGGGCTGCTTTGGTGACGGTGGACCAGCAGCAACAGCAGCAGGAGCCAAGCTCGCAGCAGTCCACACTTCACTACTTCGGAGGTGACTTGGCTGGCAGCCTGTCAGACAGCCAACAAGATCATCTCGACAACGGTGAAGCGCGAGAGCAACATCCTGGCTTCCACCAGCAGCATCTTGAACGAGGCGAAGTCGTTGTGCGAGTGCCCAAACTCGAGTCAGTGCATGTTTCGTGGGAAGCCTTTCATGCGCGGCTGCAGGAGTACTCAGACGCAACGTTGCAGTTGTATCGAACGCGCACAACGAGCTCTGTGCAGGGACGCAACCAGAAGATCCTCGACATGAAGCGCTCGTTCAGCTCAGACGCCTTAGCCCTGGAAAGTGGCAGCACCCCACACCCTCCACCGACTGACACGAGAACGATACCAGAGGAGTGGAAGTGGTATTCCAAGACCCTGACTTGCACGCATGGCTGGAAAGAGCGCCGTCGAGGTACTGGGAAGCGAACCGTCCAGGTGTTTCGCTCCACCGCGTGTCCTGTGAAGATCTGCGCGACCGTACAATTCGTCGAGAACGCCGTCTCTGAAGATGATGAAGCTGCTGGTAATGATGCGAACCGTGGAGGAGGCAGCTGGCGCGTGGTCGTGACGAAACACGTCGTCGACCACAACCACAACCTCTCGAAGGAGCTGCACCAGCATTACTGCGAGAACCGCCGCATCTACGACCCTGATCTGCTCACGATAGACGAGTCGAACGCGTCTGCTGTCACGAAGCCAAGGAAAGTTTCCCACCACCAGCACCAGCAGCACAACAATTTCTTGCTTGGTGGTTCAGATGATCAACAGGCGTTCCACCAGCAATACAACGGTGCTGCTTCTGCTACTGCGATGGATGCCAGCTCAGCTGGGGCGAGTGTGATGCAGCATCCGTTTGGTCTTCTAGGCGACGCGTCTCTGCATTCAGGACACATTACGTCCAACACTGTAGGACACGAATTCCACTTTGGAACGGGCGATGATGGCTCGTTCTCCACTCACTCGGGTTCTTCGTCTGCACTGCAAGCGCAAGGTGGCCTCTCCACATCGCTGAGCTCGTTTAGTGGCGCATTCCCGTCGCTCGCAGCATCCCACACGCTCTTCCGGACCGCGAACCACTCGCAAAACCCGCCGTTCCTCCTCCATGCACACCAGTACTTCGCAGTCGACCAATCTGTGAACCTGGGATTCGCTGCCTCCCAGTTCCACATCCCTACGATTGGAAATCCAGGGATCCGAGAGAGCACGAATGCTTCCTTCTCTGTGGGGACTAGCAGTAGCAGCAGCTACTTGGTCACACCATGTCGCGTACATGGCGGCAGCGCAGGGACTCAGCTGGCTCAGCGGCTGAACGATGGCGATCAGCAGTGCACATGCTTCCGTGGGGCAAACACAAGCGTCGCAAGGCCTCCGAGCGCTCAGCCTCGACAGCGAAACACTGCGGCCTCGTCAGCTCCAGTGCGCTCAGCAGCCAAGCAAAAACGAAGCATCAACCAGCGGATCCTGCAAGATGACGATCACCACCAGCACCAGCATGACGATTTCGACAACGATGAAGATGAAGATGAAGGCGCGTCGCTGGGTGGCGCAACTGCAGTGTGGGTGCCAACGGTGGATCCAGAGATATTGACACTCACATCCGTCTCCGGTGCGACGTTCTACCGCGCACCGAAGATTAAGCGACTTCACGCCACGTGGGATGAATTCCAGGAGCACCTGGAGGCGTACTCCGTAGCGACCTTCCAGCTCTTCCGCGTGCGCACGACGTCATCCGTGAGCTCTCGCAACATGCGGATCGCGCAACAGGCCGTGGATCGAGACGCGCCGACCCCCGTTGGAGCTTCAGAAGGCGGTGTCACTGATCTCACTTCTTCATCTGTCTCTGCATCGTCGCCTTTACTGGTACCAGAGTCGTACCAGTGGTACTCCAAGACCTTCGTGTGTACGCACGGCTGGAAAAGTCGGAGCCGTGGCAAAGGCCAGCGCAAGAGCCACAACCTTCGGTCGACTGCGTGCCCAGCGAAGCTTTGCGTGACGCTGCAGCGCGTGCTCCACGAGACGAACAAGTGGCACGTAGTCGTGACGCGGCAGGGCACGGACCACAATCACGAGATCTCCGTGGTGGCGTACCAGCAGTACTCAGAGGTGCGGCGCATTCGAGACGCGTCGCTGCTTGAGCAGGCGGAGGAGCTCTGGAAGAAGGGCATGACGCGCCGGAAGGTCTTCGAGCTCCTCAAGGAGAAGGCACCCAACATCCTCATGAAGGACGTCCACAACCTCGTGCAGCGCTGGCAGGCGCGCCACGGCAAGGCCACCAGCGACACTGGCGCATCAGAGCCCGTCGCTACCTCTGAAGACACAAGTGTTGCTATGGATGCTAATGCCAAACCATCACCCGCCGAGCCTAAAACGAGTCAAGAAGAAGACATAAGTGTGCAACAGCACGAGCTCCAGGACATTTGAGCATGATATGCGGCGATCAACATTGTCGAGGGTACGCAAAACCAATTTCTGCACTTTGGGTTCGTAAATTTGACGTTTTTCTTTATTGCGTGGCCCATAGATCCTCTCACTCTTTCTCTTCTTTCTCGTAAGCGCAAAGCCCACACTCGACACGTTGCACGACACAGCACACACAAGCAAGCAAATGACAGCACTCCAGCAGCTACGCACGACGACTGGAAATTGTCGTCATAGCCAAGTTTTTACCAGATCGCGACACCCTGGCGCTTCATGGCCATCGAGTTCTCTAGCATCTGCGCCTCGGTCTCCCTCGCTTGACGCACGAGCTGCTCCATTTGGCTCTTGTAGTACTCCACGTCTCGCGTCGGTGCTGCATGTGGTGACGGACGCTGTGACGGACGGGAGCTCAACCGCGGGCGGATCTGGATCGCTTCTCTGCCATAAGGGTCCGTGTGGAAGGCGTCGTCATCATTGAAGCCGTTGGCATCCATGTCAATGTGGAATACGGGCTCCGAGAGCCGAATGGCCTGGTTGTCTCCCTTCGTGTCCACCAGCGGGTTCTTGAGGAACGTCTGGAGCTCCAGCTCGGTCTTGCGGTCCTCGATGGCCGTGAGCGCCACGGCCGCGAACGCCTCCATGGTTGGCAGCACTTCGATCATGCTGCTGCCCTGGTACAAATTCGAGTCGAAGACTGCGAAGGCGCCGACCATCTGGTTGGTGCAGTCCACGAGCGGGATGCCGGCGTAGAAGCGCACTTGCTGCGGGCCAATGACAATCGGGAGCTTCTTGAAGTCAAACATGTTGCAGCTCGCGAGCGCGTCGCGCGTGATGAGCTTGTCTTTCAGCTCCAGGATCGGCGCGCAGCACATGAGGTTCGCGGCCACTTTCGCGAGCTTTTTGCTGCCACAGGCCTTGAGGAAATGCACCGCTGGGTAGTTCTCGTAGCCACCAGCGGCTCCTGGTGTCGATGGTGACGAAGGTATTGGTGATGAAGAGACGCTGGGCGATGCGAGGGGAGTGAGAGATTCCGCTGTCAATGGAGTATATGATGGCGATGATTGCTGCGGGATGCCCGTGAAAAGACTCAGCGCCGCGTATTTGCAGTCGAGTGCCTTGGAGACCTGTTCGCACAGCGTGAGCAAGATGTCCTCGTACTGCTCGACGTTCGCGAGCTTGCGCGGCAGGGGCTTGCCGCTGAATTCGTGCTGCTGGTTGTTGTTGCTCGCCATCGCCGCTACAGCCTTCTTGTCAACCACTTCTTGGCCAGGGACAACGAGCTTTCCCGATTTGATCACTCGTGTCGGGTGCACAATGCCACCACCAGCTCCGCCGCTAGCGAGAAGACTCGCCTTCGGGTGGACCGAAGCAGCGCCAATAGGGTTCACAGCGTACTTATCCTCGTCGGCCTCGCCGATCCCGTTCAGCTCGCGGTCGCTCTCAGGATCTGCGGTTCGTCGCATTGGAGCTCCGTTCGTAGGCGTCGAGCCTTTGCCGCGGAACGAAAACGCAGCAAAGCGGTCCCTCGTGCTCGCGATCTTAGAGCACGACTTGGCCTCCGCGTGCTGCTGGTGATGACTCTGTTTCTGCTGGTTTGACTTCTGGTGGGCCGCGTTCCAGTCCTGCGGCGCCACCGTTCCCTGTCGTCCCGTCGGCGTCATGGCCTTGGCAGACGCCACACCCGCAGAGAGCCCACCAGCAGTGTTGGCGAATCCGACTGGCGCTTGCTTGCCCATGCGCGAGGCGTACAGTGCGGCCGAGTGTGGGGACAGGATCACGCGCGGCTTGCCGCCACCGCCAGTGTTCCACTTGTACTGGCGGTCAGCAATGTCGGCCTTCGAGCAGCTGAACGCCTGCTCCGGGAACTCGCGGCGCTGTTTCCCGTCGACGACCGTCGTGAACCGGCGTCCGACCTGCGGCTCCTGGTCGTGGTCGTGCACGACCGTCTTGCTTGTGTCCACGTTGAGCGTCGTGCTGCGCTTGCGCGTGAGCTTCTTGCCCTCGAGCGTCACCTCGCATTTCGCTTCTTCTTCAACGGCGTCCCTGCCATCGGCATCAAAATCCTCCGGCTCCTCTGGTGTTGGGGCCTGCTTGCCAATGGTCAGCGCCGCGGCGGCCGCCGCCGAGGACGCCTTGAGCTCGTTGAGATCGCAGAGCTTGCAAATGCGCAGGATCGTCGGGCCGATGGTCGGCAGGTCGGCGTCCTTGTACACGGAGCAGTCCCGGCAGATGACGTCGCCGCAGAGGCGGCAGTGGTGGCGCCGGCGCGTGAGCTGGTGGAAGCGCCGGTAGCAGCAGACGCACTCGGCGCGCTCCGTGTTGCGCACCCAGCGCGTGTTGCGCAGCATCTCGAGGCGCAGGCTCATCGTGTAGGCGTCCACAGCGTTCTTGATGCGCCCCACGCCGCGCGCCATGTGCTGCAGCACGCGCTGCACGGACCGGAATTGGCGTTCGCTGCTGCTCGCAGCGCTGAACGGGTTGCCGCTGCTGGCGGCCGCCTGGTGGTGGTTGTGGAACAGTCGGTCCTGCGCGACCGACATGTAGAAGACGACGTCGGTCACGTCGGCGTTGTCGGTTGGGTAGAACAGGAATCCTCCGAGCGGCACGAAGCAGCGCGTGAGCCGATGCGAGTCAAGCAGCTCCGGACAGGACTTGATCTCCACGGAGCTCAGGATCTTGTACGCGCTCGGAAACTCGCGCCGGTCGTGGAATCCGTCGCGTGGGGCTCTGCTTGGACTAGCGGCGCCTCGGTTATTGTTGGCTCGGAATGTGAAGAGCGGCTTGCCGTCGTGCGGGCGCGGCGGCGCGGGGTCGTCCACGGACGTGACCTTGGAGTACTCGAGCAGACAGAGGTCGCAGTCCGAGACCATGGGGTTGTTGCACCGACAGACCATCCAGCGCACGGCGAGCGACTCGCGCGGCGCGCAACAGGACGGGATCTGAGCAACTGGAGTAGCCGCCCTGGGAGTGACGGTCGTGGTCGTGGACGTCGACACGCTCGGGCTCTGGCTGTGGTAGAGCACAGACGTGTCGGCCACGAGGCTCTCGTAGATGATCTTGGTGAACGACCGATAGGCGGTCACAGCCGAGCAGTCGAGCGTCTTGAGCACGACGTCCAGCGGCGCGTGCACGCGCACAGCACTGCGCACGGCGTACATCATCACGAGCGGCGAGTTGAACGCGTCGGCGTCTGCAAAGATGTCGCGGCTACGGGTCGCCGTCGTGGACGCGTCTGTAGCTCCTGGTGTCGTGATGGTCCCATTGCGGCTCTTCTTCTTCCGACTGCTACTGTTGCTGCTGCTGGTCGCGTCCTCGGCACCTTTCTCCCACACGAGTACGTCGCTCTTCTTCTTGGACTTGAGGAGCTTCCACTTGACGCCACCGGCATCCCCAGTCTCTGCCCCTGCTGTCTTGTCGCTCTTGGCGCACTCGGCCACGAGCTGCGGCAGCTGGCTGCGCGCGAGCTCCAGGTACGCAGTCTGCTCGTCGCGCGCCATGGCAAAAGACGCCACGAAGCTGCCCTGTGGACCAGCAGTGTTCGCGTGCGCTGCTCCGAGGATCGAGAAGCTCGAGCGGCGTGAAGAGCTCGGCGTGCGCGCTGCGGGCGTTGTGGGCATCGCCATTGCGCGCTCGCGGTCGTCCTCGTCACGCTGGTTGCTCGCGAAATCGCGCATGCTGACCGAATACTACGCTAGCGTACTAGCTCTTGACAAGTGGGTGCGTGAGCGAGGTGCAAGTGCGGAAATGGCAGCGCCGTTGCTGCTGTCTTTCTCGTCTTCGTCAGGCAACGCTTTGTGCAAGCGTTCTTAGCCTAAAGACAGACAGTGCTGCGGATGGATCAATGGACGCAGCGCTCCTCTCGCGTTCGCTCTCGTGCGTCCGAAAACAACGCACAGATCAACGAAACTGCTCGCTCGAGGGCATGAAAAGCCGCTTGTTCTTCTGCAGAGAAAAGCAACCACCACCACCCACCCACAGTCGCATTATGGCATCGGTAACAAGCCCAAGCCACCAGGTCAAGCCATACATTCACAGGTCTCACGATTCTTTCCATGGAAACAACAACACATCGCGCCTTTGTTTTCGAGTTTGCGTCGATTTTACTAAGCAGCAATGGAACGGTTGCTCGTCGGTCTTGCGTGGTGATTACGACCTCTCACGCTTTACAGACAAGTTGTGGAGCAAGCTTTTCGCAAATGCCGACTGTCGTTACGACATACAACGCGCCAAGCTGATCAAGATGGAAGCTGGATGTGCATCATCGGGTGATCGAAGGTTTTTCCTCCTGCCTGTGCAAAGAGCGACACGGCCTGCCTGACTACTGGGACGTGAGACTCGTTTGGTTCCTTCGAAAGAAGAACTTTCTCGCAGCGAGCGATCGCACGGAAGGCTCAAGGACAACCTCGTGTCCTCGCACTGACTATAAGTGGCTTCTTCTCTGGTGCCTGGGAATGAGGTGGCGTGTGCACTGACAACTTGACATTCTGACCTCTCTTACAGCCCGCTCACCTCAGTTTCCCAGTCTTCTGGGTCCTCGCTTCAGGTGTTCGAGACTTCTCGAACCTACCATGACGGACGTCTTGCTTGACCTTGACGCCTCTTGAGTGAACAACAACAGGGAATGTCAAAACCCAAAGTCGCAAATACAAGAGTTCCTCCATTTGTTGTTCTTCTATCATCTCATCGCATTCTCCTCCTGCGCTTCTAGCGCAAGAAAGAGTGCGCACACATTACCAGTCGTTCTCTAACATCTCCATCCAGTGATTCGCTCGCTCGCTCACCCGCCATCATCTTCCGCTTCTTCTTGGTGGTGGCGATGGAGGGCCATTCGTTCGTTCATCTAAGCTCCATCTAAAAAATATATCAAAGGTCTTCGTCACCTGCTCGTGAGGCTTCTGACGGAAATAACCGTCCGCTTCTTTCGCGTCCGTCGTCACTCAGATCCCCTCGGGGTTTAGGCTACCGCCTTGTCCCCTTTCGTTCATGCGTAGTTGGCTCTCATGCTCGACCGTTTCGCGTCCCTGGCTTGTCACTCTCAACACCAGCACGTCGTCGCCATGCGTCTTCAGCCTAGTTGGCGTCGTAGTCGACCAGCACTTTCTTGCCGCCGCCCGGCACCACTTGCTGGAGCCATATTCTCGTCTTATAGATCGCAAACAGGTCGCGGACGAGCTCGCGGAAGTCAATGCGGCTATTGGAAACAAGAAACGCAACAGGTGTCAGCACAGGCGTCAATACACACCAACAGGCAAGCGACGCAACACTGTGATGAACAAACGAACGCACCGGTCGGCTTCAAAGAAGAACGTGAGCTTGTGGCGGTCGAATTGGTACTCAGCGTCGATCACGTTCATCGGCAGCAGGCGCTGGCGCACTTTGCTCTTGCACACCTCAAAGACCTCGTGCTCCTCTTTGCGCTGCTCCGCCAGCATGTCACGCTCGCGCTGGTTCGCCACTGCGATGATCTTCTTCACAGGCACGTCGTGGCGCTTCGCACGACTGAGTCCACTGTCATCATTCGGACTGCTCGCTGGTTCATTATTGTTGCCACTGCTGCCGTTGCCGCTGTGCAGCTTGGCGAGATCCGTCGAGCGCTGCACGATGCGTCCAATGTCCTCACCGCGATCAGCCTCGACCTTGACGTAATCCCCTGGGGTAAACAAAGCATTGCCCGCAAAGATCTCCAAGCGTCCGCGCTTGAATTCCACTTCGTAGTACGCCTCAGGTGGCGGCAACGGGAAATGGTGGCCCGCGTTGCTACTGTGGTGGCTGTGGTGGCTGCTGCTGCCTCGCGAGTCAGGAGGCAGTGGCGGCGATGGCCCATTGACGTCCATGGGGCCGCGCGGCCAGTCGTAGCCCATGCTAGCCGAGTTCGTGCGCGTCATCGACGGGTACTCAAGCGGTGGACCCGTGGCAAAGAGCTGCGAACCTTCCATTGACTGGCTCCGGAACGGGCGCGTCGCCGGGAAGTTCGGGTTCTCCATGCTGTACGAGCGGATGCCGCGGCCATTGCCGCTGCCAGTACTACTGCCATTGTTGATGCTGTTGCTGTGACGCGCCTGGTTCTCCTGCTCGGCCTGACTGTACATGTCTGCTGGGTACGGTGGCACAGCTGCAAACGTGTCGGACGAGTAGCGACGGCACTGCGGAGGGCCGTACTGGTGCTGCTGCGGGTGGTACTGGTGCATGGGCGAGTCCGACGGGATGGTCACACGCGGCGGTCGCACACCCGCGGACGGCGGCGGACTGGACACGGGCGGCGGCGAGCCGGATGGGTGGTACGCGCGCATGTTGCCATGGTAGTCGTGCAGCGCCGGCTGGCGCTGCGGCTGGTGGTGCGACGGCGGCGGCGGCGCGTACTGCTGTTGCTTCATACTACCACTGTTGCTGTTGCTGTTATTGTAGCCATGGCCAGGCGGCGGATGCGAAAACGCCGACGAGCCGTAGACCGATGAGTACGAGAACGACTTGGCGCGAAGACGCTGCAGTGGCTCGTGCGGCGGCGGCGGTAGTGGCGGGTTCACGTTCGTCGGACTGCGGCTGCTGCTGATGTACGTGAAGTCCACGGACGACGCGCGCATGTCCTTCGTGAACCGTGAACGCGGCTCGTTGTCGCTCAGCTGGTTGCTCAAATCGCCACTCTCGGAGAGTAGCCCGCTGCTGCCAAACACGCTGCTCATGTCGCCATGCAGTGCGCCAAAGCGCGGCGACGTCTTGAGAAACTCTTCGTCCTGCAGCTGCCACGTCTGCGAGTCCTTGCGGTTCCCCAGCACAGGCGACTTGGCGTGGTGCGCCATGGAGCTCACAAAGCTGTTATCGATGCTCAGGCTACGCGGGTGCGCCGGCAGTGACGAGAGCACGGGAAGCGACGACTCGGCGAACGACGGGTCCACGTCGATGATGCTCGGGCGCATCGACATGGCCGGCGCCGAGCCCTTGCGCATCATCATGCGGAACGCCTGCGGTGGCAGCGGCTCCTCGGTGTGGAAGTCCGGCAGGCTGCTGGTCGTCGTGTCCTGCGGCTCTTCATCCGAAGACGATGACTCGTAGAGTGACGAGCCCGACGACGAGAGGCACGACGTCGCCACGTCGCGGAAGCTCGACGTGTGGTTCAGTTTCTTCGTGTCGCTCCCCGGGTGCGCGAACGCCGGCATGTCGAACACGGGAAGGTGCTCAGTTTGGTTGTTTGTCAACGCACTACCACCACCTCCTCCGCTGCTGTTGCCACTGCCGTTCTGCGGCGTCACGCGACGTCCCAGCGGCCGCCACGCTGCGCCCGAGGGCGACGACTCGGTTGACGACGTCAGCGCCTCGGACACCGAGTCACTGCGCACCTTGCCAAGCCCACTGAGCAGCATAAAGTCGTCGCTCTGCTGCCGCGGCTCGAGCCCAAACGTGTCAATCTTCATCTCGGTCAACGTCGTTCGGCTGCTGCTGGCCGCTGTCGGACTGCTCTTGCGCAGTTGGTGCGCACTGCCGCCGAGGCTGCGCGGACTCGTGGCCACGGCCACCGCCGCGTCCATCACGTCCTGCTGGTGCTGCGCAAAGAGTTCCTCGCTCTCGTGCTGCTGCTCCATGGCGTCAGCCGCCGCAGCGTTGTCGTCTGTGGCTAGCGCCGCCATGCTCGTCGAGAGGAACTGCGACCAGTCCTCATGGTGGTTCGATCCGCTCTTGCTGTTGTGCCCAAGGTAGTCGAGCGACATGTGACGCGCACGCTGCATGTTGTTGCCTTGTTTTCCGGACTTGGACTTGCGCACGTGTGTGGATCCGCCCACAGCGAAGAGCGACAAATCCGCCCGCTGGGGTTTCTCTCACGCGACTCGCGTCTGCTCTTGTGCCTCGCTCGCGACTTGCGTAACAGGAGCGAGAGAGGGGAACTTCCTCAGGCTTGACCGCTCGCTTGCTTGTTCAGCGCTTCGACTTGCTGCTGCGCAAGTTGCGTGCTTGTTTGTGTTGTTTGCTTTTGGGTTTTCTTTCTCTTCTCCCTCACGCAAAAAAGCTGCAGTCACAGTTGGGAAGATGCGCTCCCGCGTGTGAGTGTGATAGAGAGGGGGAGGGATGCAAGTTTGCCGTAATATTCGCGTGTGTTGCTCGTTTTTTCGAAGGTTGCAGGTATTTTCTTGAAGATCGGGATAACGCGCCCTTCTCAAGGCGTCAGTGATTGGTCACTTCTCGCTGCAACACATCTACGCCACAGTCTGAAACCTTTCATGTCACCATTTCAGTGCTACAGCAATATTGAGCCGTCAAATGGCATGGACATGAAGAACTTGTATATATTTATCGCTTTCTCCTAAGTAACTGGTATTCGGATCCATACGATCCAATGATACTTGCACATTTTTCTCGCGACGACAGCTCACCTGAAAAAATGGTGCACAGCGCGGACCAGATCTTGGCCTCCGATTCACAGTAAGCATTACATTGGTGTGGCGCTATCCGCCTCTCCGACATTTCGTAAATTTCTTTGTTTCCCAAAACTATGGAAGCTTTTTTGTACCTTTTGGCCATTTTTAGTTTGAGGGCAATGTCTCTGTCGTCGTGCTTTGGTCGGACGCTAAGTTCAACAGACGCATCGATCTTGCCGTGCCCGCGAAACAACAAGCTGATTGTGGAAATGCCATTGTACTGACAGCCGCAATTCGGCATAAGAAGCGCAGAATGGTCGCTGCGGTGCTGGTCTCGCGCCCTCTGTGTGGTCCCATACTTTAACCAAGTGAAGCGTGATACCGTGTCTCGAATCCGGCGACCTGCGCACGCACATGCGACCGGCCAGGCACGTATTGCTGCAACATTGTGATCTCCTTTGCTACAACCTTCGCGAGAGCAGCTGCGTGTCGCATTCGGCTGCATTTTTTACGATCGTGGATTGGTCAGACGATGCGACTGGAATCAGCTTTTTTGTATTTTTCCCACACCCCTGACCATCCTTCTGGTAATTTACATATGCTGTATTGCAATTAAAGAGGGAAGGAGGAGCGGATGTTGAAGTTCTGGCCCTTCGCAATTGGCCAACGCGGCGGAATGCGCCAACGTGGTGAGCGCGATGCGATGGCGATAGACGACGGTCTTAACCGCGCGCGCACGCCTTGATAAGAAGCCGCAAGCGAACTCGCGGTGTATGTGCGCACGAGTCGGGCAGCGACGCGGGCTGATGTCATTTCCCGGGTGAGCAGAGATCGCGCAAGATGAGTGCGAAGTGGGCGACGGGACTTGCTGCTGCTTCTGTTCACAGTGTTGTTGTCGCACATGCGTAATCGGCTCATTCGCATGGACTGTGGAGACGCGTGCTGCTTGTGTGGCATTGTATCGTAGAGACACTACGTGTCGTCACATGTACGTGTGTGTCGATAGCTGCCGCCTGACGCTTCTCGACAATGGATCGGTCACCCTCGGTCGCCACTGCTTCTGTGTCAGGTCCTATCCAAGCGCACTCCTCCCTTGTCGCGCGCCTCGCCATCACGTACGTTTATTTCGTTCGCGTTTGTTTATGTCGTACACGTGAGCTTTCGAAAGCGAGTGTCGAGTCCCGTTCGGCGACGAGGGGGTCTTGTTGGCTTCTTCCTGTGTGAGAGGTGATGGTCTCACGCCAGCAACAATGCTGATCTACCCGCGACAGTTGATACTAGCTAACAGTGGATGGCATAACACCTCATCCTGCGCCTGACGCTCGTCGCTGGACGCCGCACTCACCACTACTCACTACTCAGCCCGTAGGTTCTTGTCTCCTGACTCATTCAGCAAAATGTATGCAAATACGTCCCATGAACCAACAACACCAAGCAAGATGCGTTCTGCGTGCCCTTTATACAAACTTCCAGTCTAATCCCCTTTTTTGACACATACCCACTTTCTGAACGCTCTGGTTCAGAACGTCTGGATGGATTGGAGGGCGGAACGTTGTGCTGGTATACAGTTAGAGGGCGACCCTTGGGGCTTCGTTGTTTCTCTTTCTTCTATTTTCCGACCAGCACGACCAGCTCCGAGAAGCCCACGAGCGCCCGCCGTCGACGCAGACGATAGAGAAAGAAGCCATTCTCTCTCTGTGCGTGAGTCGGCTGAAGCAGATCTGCTGTCGACAAGAGGTGTGTATCTGCATATGATGCATATGTGACGTTGGCTGGTGTGATACAGGCGCGTGCATGTCAAGTGACGTCGAGGATCATGTGTCTGCGTGTATGGATGGATATGAGAGTGAATGCAGCTGATTGATTCTGGATATGGGTGTGCTTTTGATAGAGAAGGCGGCGCGAACCGGCGAACACTACGGAAATAGCGCCAGCATTCGTTGTCGCAGTTCGCTGTCACGAGCGAAACGCACCGTGTGTGTGGCTTTCCCATTGCAGCCGTCGAGAGTGGTTTTCTATTTGTGCGCGACAACAAGCTGTGGGTCTATTTGGGGTAGCAGCGTGAGAAGGGAGAGCGAGCGAGTGAGCGATCAGGACGCAAGCGCATCGTCTTGTCGTCGAGCGCAAGTTGTGAGCTCCTCCGCCTTCTGTAGCCACCGCAAAGCCGCCCGACCGACCTCCAGGTTCGAGTCCCCGAGAGACGACGACGAAGAAGCGGAACCTCGAACGCAGGGCGCGAGCAGCAGCAACAGATCGACAAAGAGAGAGCTTGGGGTTCCGCGTGATTCACGCTGAAGTCTCCATATCGCGAGCGAAGACACCGGTGGATACAGCAACATACTCACACAGACAGAAGAGTTTCTCGCAGCTTCGTAGAGGCTTGCTCCAGTATCGTCAAGAGCAGCGCTCAAGACACTCAAGAAGCCTGACGAGAGCTTGACTACGAGAACATATATTTATCCACAGCATGACGACATTACAAGAAGTGCCGCCGAGTCCGCCGATCCACGCGGCCGTGAACAGCACGTACCAGCCGAAGCGCCAGACGTTCTCGCGCTTCTTTAAGCGATACCCGTACGGCGAGCGCCGGTCGCGCGCTGTGGCACCCGCAGAGTCCACGAGCGCGCACCATCGCAACAACTCGCGGCGGAAGCGCGCCGGTACATCCGAGTTTTCGAGGATACGCGATGGGAGCGTCGTGGACTTGCGCGCGGACCAGCGTCTGCGGCTGCACATTGGTGAGTTCATGCGGAAGCTGTACGTGGAGCTCTTTTTCGTGATGATCGTGCTCGCGTACGGCGTGTTCGTGCTCGTGCAGATCACCATGGGTGACGACTCGCTCGCCAAGTACAAGAATGTGATCAACCTCACGGACATCACGGTCGGCTCGATCCTGCTGCTCGAGATCACGCTTAAGGTATTCGCGTATGGCACGCAGTATCTGCGCAACGGCTGGAACCTCTTTGACGGCATCGTGATCATCGCGTCGTTCGTGCTTGGCATCCTCGCGGCGCTGGGGGCGAAATCGGAGCTCTTCATAAAGATCCTGAGGCTGCGCGTGATCCTGCGCGTGTTGCGTGTGCTCGTGGTCTTTGAGCGCGTCAAGCAGCGGTCAAAATCGATACAGTTTGTACACAAAGGGCCAATCACGTCGCCCGTCGAGCACGTGCTCCGCGTGCTGCACGAGCTGCGGTTCCACCCGGCGCTTCGCAGTTCACTGCGCGAAGAAGTCGAGTTCGCGATCGACGTGATCAGGAACAACCGGCTGTACGAAGCAAACGGCGAGCTCATCGGCGCCGAAGTCGATAACGACACGCAGAACTGGCTACGAGGCGAGGTGCTCAAGGTGAATGACACGGCCAAAGTGCTCCCAGACGCCTCTGAGGATGAACGTACGTCGATCGTACAGCAAGATTCAGTAGGGAACACGAGCGGACCGAACGGGAGAAACACAGCGGGCGACGGGCCAGGCGAGAATGGCGAGCATGCCACGGCGCGGCGTAGCGTCACGATGAAGGAGCTGCTGCCGCCGCTGGACGTCGCGTCCGAGTTTGAGCTCCAGAACCTCTTCCGCGACGTGACCAACTGGAGCTTCGACATCTTTCGCGTGAACATGATTTCGGGCGGCAACGCGCTCTGCCAGCTTGGGTACCACCTGCTGCACGAGCTGGCGGGTAGCCATTTACAGATCGAGCAGGCGACGCTCGTAAACTTCCTGCTCGAGATCCAGCACGGATACATCTCGACGAACCCATACCACAACGCGATCCACGCAGCCGATGTGATGCAGACGGTCAACTATTTCCTGATCCAGCCGGAGCTGGCGCCATTCCTGCGACCGCTCGACCGCGCGCTCGCGCTCATCGCCGCGGGCATCCACGACTTCAAGCACGACGGCTTCAACAACAGTTTCCACATCTCCACGGGCTCGGAGATCGCGCTGCGGTACAACGACCACGCCGTTTTGGAGAACTTCCACGTCGCACAGTCCTTTTTGGTCATGAAGAACGCCGAGTGCAACGTGCTGGGGAAATTGTCGACCGAGGACTTCAAGTACAGCCGCGAGATGATCATCCAGATGGTGCTCGCGACCGACATGGCCAAGCACTTTGAGGACGTGGCGCTCTTCAAGGCGAATATACTCCCCGCGCCGGACGAGGAGCTCATGATCAAGAACGTGGGCGACAAGAAGCTGCTACTCAAGATGATCCTGCACACGTGCGACGTGTCAAACCCGTCCAAGGACCGCGAGATCATGCTCAAGTGGACCGAGCGCGTCGTAGAGGAGTTTTTCGTACAGGGAGACCTGGAGAAGCAGCTGTCGCTAGCCGTGTCGCCCTTCATGGACCGCGAGACGATCGTCCTCAAGAAGATGCAGGTCGGGTTTGCCGACTTTATCGTCGCGCCGCTCTTTAATGTCTGGGCGCAGATCCTCGTGAACGTCAACGCCGTGGGCTACAAGACGCTGCTGAGCAACCGCGAGTTCTGGTCCTCGCTCTCGGATGACTTCAAGCCGTACATGATCAAGGACATCATCCGGGACCTGAACCACCGCAAGCGCATGAGCCAGAGCTCCATCTCTGGTGGTGTCGGCAGCAGTGAGGACCTGGGCAGCCTCAGCACAGCAGTCAACAGCCCGCGCGCCCGCAAGAGCGTCGCCAACCTCGTGCTCGCCACCGACAGCAGTGGGCAGTAATAGAAGAATGGACGACGAGGTCGAAGTGCCATGCAACAAAACGGTTTTGGAAGCAGATCGCTGGTCGTGGAACTCGCCGTGGGCTCGAGTTCTCTCATTTTATATGCATACAACGAGCAACGTATTTATTGATGATTTCATTCGCTAGCGAGCGCGTAGTACTTGTTCGCGACGGGATCGAAGTAACAATTCAACAGCGGATCATAGATTAACTCGAGGGACGCCGCCGCCGACGTATGCATCTTTGCTGCTTGCGATGTCGTTCGTGTAGCTGATGATGGCGGTGCTGTTCGAGTGCCACCTTGCTGAGCTGCGTGGACGTCAAGACCGCCAGGTCGGGTCGTCTTGAGAGTTTTTTTCCTGGTTGTGCTCTTTTCTGACTGCTCTTGGAGCTGCGACCAATCAGTCGACTCGAGCAGACGCGCGAGGCGTCGAGAGGACGAGAACGACAGCTCATTCGATAATTGATCCTCGTGATTCGAAGTCGCCAGAAGGCTCTTGCGAGGAGAGCTCGTGGAGAAGGCCACTGTTTCGTCTTCCTCCTGCTCCTTGGCAACAATTCTGTTCCTTCGTTTCTCGACGGAGCTCGTGGTGGTGCCACTAGCCGCGTTGTTGGATCTTTGTAGCGAAGAAGATGCAAATACTAGGCTTTGCTGGCGTTTCTCGTCTTCAACTCGGTCGTCGTCGTCATCTTCGTCTTCTTTGCCATCGACGAGGTCATCTACACGACACAACAGGGTTGAGTACCAACATTCGACTGCAGTTTCCCACGACAAAGTACCAACGAACCGAAGTTGAAGCTCGTGTCGCTCTCGTGCTCTGCATCGCCACCGAGCTGAGCACTGGGGCTTCTGCTGACCTCAGTGGTATCTCCTTCCCCTTCATCGCTTTCCCCGTCATCATCCAGATCCCCCGTCCTACAAACGACACCACAGAGTACAAGGTTAGTCACTCTAGACCACGACTCCTTACAAATGCCACAACAAACTTGACTCACAGATCGATGGACAGATTGTCCTCCACATCTTCTTGATCTTCGTCTCCATCGCCTTCGCTATCACTTCTGTAATTCCTGTCGACTACAGTCTGCTCGTCAATATGCGAGCGCTCTGCAGCAAACTGGATCTCGCTCACGCCATGGAGCTCCTCTTCCTCGTCTTGTTCTTGCGGCGTCAAATCGTCCACTGACAGTTTTCTCTGGTCGCTTCGACTACTTCGCGTCACTTCCAGTGACTGTGTTAGCTGCATCTGCTTCTCTGATGCCGCCTTCATTTGCTGCTGTCGGCGCGCATTGCGCTTTGCGATCAGCATCTGGGCCAACGCCTGATCCTCTTCGTCATCACTCGACAATTCACAGTCATTTCGGGACTGGGCAGCGACGATGTTCGGCTTCAGATTCCCACCTTGTGTCTCACGGCTGGTACTTGACAAAGCGCTCGTTTCAAGTACTTGCTCCTTCGTGGTGGTGCTTGTGACTGCGTCATCTTGTTTCTCGATCGCTGACGAATCCAGAAGCAACGACTCAAAGTCAAAGAGCTTCGCGATTTGCTTCTTCATCTCCAGCTTGTTGCGCTTCTCGCCACCGTCCTCATCACTGTCACTTGCATCTGCGAATGCGAAAATGGACTTCCTCGTTAGCTTTGGTCCACTCGAGTGTACGCGACGACGACGCTCCGAGTCACCCCTCGAGTCTTGCTGATCATCAGAATCACCATGTTGAAGCGAGTCGCCTAGGTGGTGAGTCTCAACTGCTGACAGCTGGGGTGGCGAATCGAGCGCAGTAGACGTGCGCTGAAGGAACATCTTGGTGTTGCGCTCCGCCTCGAGCTCGTCGTCGTCCGAGAGGATGTCGAGTTTCTGCTGGATCTCTGCAATGATGGCTCGGCGGTGCACTTCCTTGCTCGTCTTGATCTCTGACGACGATGAGGAGCGATGCAGAGGTCGCAGCTCCATCGAAAGAGTAGCACAAAACGACGACGAAGGGCGTGGAGATCGGACATGTGGTGTCATCACGGCATCATCATTGCCATCAGAGCATCGATGCCGTGAAGAGAATTTCTCGATTTTCAGTGTCTTCTTACTGGAACTGCTGCGTGAACGAGCGTCAATGCCAGGCTGCAGCACGTGGTCTCCGTGCTGCTCGACCTCGCGTTTATAGCTCGACGACGATGGGGGTCTCGCTGATGTCTCCTTAGGCGGCGATAAGCGAGCATATGAGGAGGTGGAATGGGGCACCGAGGTTGCTGGCGTGTTTTGGCGCACTGGCGACTCCTGAGAAGACGATCTCACCGAGTGAGACGAAACTGGTCTCCTGCCCTGGTCTCTCTCCCAGGTTACTGGTGGCGAAGATGGCGGACTGTCCTCTTGAACGTCGCTTCGAACCGACACACGAGGCGTCACAGTCCCTGGACGTGTCGTCGCTGAACTGCTGCTCACAGGACGTGCCTTCTTTACCAGTGAAGCCTTCTGCTTCTGGGCGCCGACAGGAGCGCTTTGTCCTCTCGCGTGGGCCGTAGATACCGCCGCCGAGCCATTGCTACTGCCACCACCACCGCTCTTGTTGGACGCCGTTGCACTTTCTTTCGGCTCGCCATAGGCTGTTGCTGCATTGCTGCTCGTGAGCACAAAGTACTCGGTCGGGATCGGTCCTGGGCCGCCACTGGAGAAGAGGAACTGCTTGGGGATGTCCTTCATGTCGGCGTAGCTCGCGACTGGCATCATCACTCCCATCGCGCCTCGCTGCGCTGGCTTGCCATTGCTCTTGACGACCAGCTGCTGTTGTTGTAAAGCCGCGAGGTTGCACGTTGGCGCGTCCTTCATCGTGAACACGCGCTTGAGCTTGCAGCTACCGCTGATGCAGATCGACTCCATGGAGCGGAACGTGCTCCCTGGAAAGTACGTCTCGGTCAGCGCCTGCAGGTCGAAGACGAGGTTGATCCACTGGTCGCGCGTCACGCGCGCATCGAACGGGATCTGCACGTGGAGCGACGTCATCGCGGTCTCTCGAAATGCGGACGCGAACACGAAGCGCCTTCGGATCTTCTGGAAGTCCGAGAAGCCGATCTCGATCGAGAACGACCGCGTGAACGGGATCGCGAGCTGGAAGACGACAAATCGCTGCGAGAGCCCGAGCGAGTGCGTTATCGCCGTCTTGGGTAGCTGCATCTTGGTCTCCGTGCTGCCATCGAGCTGGAACGCGTTCCCCTTGATGCCCTTCTCGAACGACTTGAGGATCTTCCCGTGCAACTTCCACGTGGCCGCGGGCGCCTTCCCCTGTGCGCTCAGGAGCTCCACGTAGTCCCCGCCCTGAAAGTACGTTGATGATGAGGAAGACGTCATGCAAGCAGTGCTAGGCAAAGTAATGAATTGGCGTCAAAGGGCTCGTTTGTAGCACACAAAGGTGGACTGCGTGCGCCTCTTCAGATGCGCCGAAACGGTAGATCGCCGGCAACCACTCTCTTGACAACAAATCAAACAGCGCCTATGCCACTGAATGCATGCCTTGTGCAAGACGCAGGAGTCATGAAGCTCATGGTGACACGTACACAGCGCGTGGGGGTGGAAACGTTTCAAATGCGCCAGCGCACACACCTCAATACTCGTCATACTATATTGTTTGTTCTCCCTCTCAGCGCTGGCTGTTTCTCCAGTCTCTCTCTCTTGTTCATTCGCTTTTGCTTGTTTACTTTTTCACTTGGAGAATGTCGAGCACCGTGTTGCGGAAGCAGAGCACCTTGGAGTTCCAGCTCTCGCGGATGGCCGTGTAGTACTCGTGCTCTCGGCTTGGGATGACCACATACCGCTCGTCCGCGCGCTGTACCGCCTATTGCGCATCAGCATATATACACACATACACATAAGCGGTTCAGCTCACCGTTATTCCGGCCACCAAGAACAAGCCGCACTGCTCGCCTCGTCAACGCCTGCAGCGCATCACAAATAGACAAGTAAGACAGATGGCAGCACGCACCTTTGGCTGGCCGCGGAAATGCTGCTTGACAGCGTCGATGCTGAACTGCACGACGTTCTCGCGCTCGTGCAGCTGGAACTTGACGTAGCCGTAGCGCACGCCCCCGACGGCGACGCCAGCTAGAAACGCGCTCGCGGACATCTTCAGTCTGCTGCTGTGAATGAATATGCGCCCAATCGTATGGAGCCCTCTGGTTTCCTCACGCCAAAAAAACGCGGTTGTCAAATTGGATGAGGGATATTCGGGATTACTTTCACTACATATATAGACATGATGAGACTAGTTCTTACGTAAATCACGTCAAACATTTGTGAGTATTACTGTGATGTTCGACTGACTATCATGAAAGGGTCGAATGGCTACCAATCGCCATTTCGGAAAGGATCAAAGCGCAGCAGTGATGGGGGACGCCGAGACGCCGATGGAGGTGGAGAACCTGCCGGTGCCGCACGTCGATGGCGCTGCTGCTGCTAGTATCGCTGCCACGACTGCCGATGCGCTCATGCATCAGGAAAGAGAGGAAGAGGAGGAGATGCCGTTCACGGACGACGAGCTCGCCGTGTGTTTCAAGGTGAGCATGCATGCTTATCAATGTTTGCATACACATGTGCACTGTGGAATGCAATGGTGGCCGAGTACTGACGCTTCTGGTGCATATACGCATGTACTATTCGCTACTTGAAACAGGTGTTCGACACACTCGCGAAGACCACTGGGCTCCTGGACCAGCGCAACATGCGCATCTTCCGCAAGCACTTGGCGCCGGTCGCCGACCTCATGGAGGGCCGCAAGTTTGGAGGCAAAGGACGCAAGAAGTACCTGGAGGACAAGCAGCTGCGCGAGGAGAAGCGCGCGCGCCAGAACCAGCGCAAGATGCACGACAAGCGCCACATCAACAGCTCGCAGCTGCGTCGCGAACGCATCAAGAAGCTCGAGTCGCTGCTGGAGCAGGGAAAGGAAGCCGGCCTGCCACTGATCGCGGACGGTGTCGCGGGCGAAGATGTGGTACACATCACTTCGCTCCAGTCGCTCTGCAACGACGAAGCCACGCAGCAGGAGGAAGAGCAGGCAGCGGAGGCGAAGCGCGAAGCGAGCGCGCTGCTGGGCTTCCGCTCGTGCTACACGTGCAAGTCGCGCTTCGACAAAACCCACCAGTTCTACGACCAGCTCTGTCCGCGCTGCGCCGACCTGAACTTCTCCAAGCGTTTCCAGACTGCCGACCTTCGCGGCAAGGTCGCTCTGATCACTGGTGCGCGCGTGAAGATTGGCTTCCAGACGGCCGTGAAGCTGCTACTTGCCGGTGCCGCCGTGATCGCGACGACGCGCTTCCCCACCGATGCCGCCGAGCGCTTCGCGCAGCACCCGGAGTACGAGACGTTCAAGGACCGCCTGCAGATCTTCGGTATCGACTTCCGCGACCTCATCCACTTGGAGCAGTTCCTCGACTTTGTACTCACGCGCTACTCGCGCCTGGACATCGTGATCCACAACGCGTGCCAGACGATCCGCCGCCCACCAAAGTACTACGAGCACCTCGTGCAGAAGGAAATGCAGTCGCTCGAGCAAAGCTCCAAGAGTGTACAGCTGCTGATGCACCACCAGCAGGAATTTCAGTCGCACGTCAAGTCGCTGGCGCTCGAGAGCGGCGCCACCGCTTCGGCTTCGACCGCGGCCTCGAGCTTTGCCATGTCGTCAGCGCTCAAGTCGCAGGTGTCTCTCATTGCAGCCGACGAGCAGGACGCCAGCGCGTTCCCGGACGGCATGGTCGACGTGAACGGCCAGCAGATCGATTTGCGCTCGAAGAACACGTGGCTGCTGAAGATCGGCGAAGTCGAGACGCCTGAGGTGGCCGAGGTCTTCGCGATCAACACGCTCGCACCGTTCATCATGAACAATCGCCTCGTGCCGCTGCTCGCGCGCAACCAGGGCCCGACGGAGCGCAAGTTCATCGTGAACGTGAGCGCCATGGAGGGCAAGTTCTACCGCTACAAGACGCCGAACCACCCGCACACAAACATGGCCAAGGCCGCGCTCAACATGATGACCCGCACGTGCGCCGAAGACCTGGCGAAGCGCCGCATTTACATGAACTCCGTTGACACTGGGTACGTCACCACTCATTTGTATGATCAGCTGGCGTCCATCCCCTCTCTCAGATGCGGAAGATTGTTTTTCGCCATTGTCCCTCTGTTCGGGGGAGATGCGCCATCATGTGCATTTGCTCAATCACTAACGTGGCTTGCTTGTTCTGTGTGTGGTTTGTATGATGACGTTGTAGCTGGATCAACGACGAGAACCCGCTGCAGAAGGCGCACGCGCACGCTTTGAACTCGGATTTCCAGACGCCGATCGACGAGATCGACGCCGCAGCGCGGATCCTCGACCCGGTCTTCGTGGGCTACAACGCCCCCGAGAAGAAGGCCGACTTTGGCAAGTTCCTCAAGGATTTTCACGAGACCGAGTGGTAAGACGAGCGCTTGGAGCTAGGGCATAGCACATGCTCGCGTGGCTTGATGCATCCGCGCCTGGAACGAATAGATTGCATCGATTGCACTCACGATGATCCCATGCTGGAGCTCTTCACTTGCATGCACGTGGCTGCGACTTCCACGCGTCTTTGGTAATGCCAATTCCATTTATACAGAATGGTATGCGAAGCTAACAGGTTAAATACTCTTGACACCGGTATGATACGGCATTGGAAGAGGTTATAAAAGATCAACCGTAATTTTACATCTGGATTTGCACTGTTTCTGGACCTATTTTCGCCTTCGTTTCATAGTGAGCTGTCATTGGCTAAAAAATCATTTTGTCCCTTTGTGATTGGTGGAAGCTCTGAATGCGAATTTGCGGAATCAGAGTGAATGCGAAACCCTTTGACAGTGCGCAAATGCACAGCTCCCTCTTCAACAGCTCTTCTCCTGTTTCAACGACGCCCCCGCCCACACACGCGCATTCACGCGCACGGCAGCTCTTCATTTCCGAATCCGCCGCGTTCCGCACACGTCGTCCAGTTCATTTCCTCCCCGTCCCACCTCCAAGCGCCCGCTTACCCTCAAGCAACCTCACGCACGTAATAACAATGAAGGGAGACACGCGCGTCGACAACGAAAAGTACGACTTGCCTGCCGGCAGTGAAGTCGTGCTCGCGACCCACCCGGTGCTGCACCACAAGCTCACGAAGCTGCGCGACGAGCGCACGGACAGCAACCTGTTCCGCCACGTGCTGCGCGAAGTCACGTTCTACCTCGGGTATGTAGTGCAAGCTCGCTGTGGTTGATCGCGTGCAATGTGTGAAGCACTTTGTACTGACCGGCGTATCTTGTCTTGTTGCTGCTGCAGATACGAGGCCACGTACGATTTGGCCACGACCCCAAAGAAGATTAAGGTATGTTCTGCACCTATATGGTAGTGTTATCGGTTGCACTTGGATGGCTAACGCATCGTTCACCTTCCTTGCCTTTTTGCAGACCCCGATCGCAGAGCACCAAGGCGCCGAGCTGTCGACGAAGGTGGCAGTTGTGCCTATTCTCCGAGCTGGTCTTGGTATGGTAAGAAAGAGAGATAGCAGTAGCATGATCTTTATTTTTGCTGTGAGGCTGCAGCTGGGATATTCACTTGTGGCTTCGCTCTGTCTTGCTCGCCTCTATAGGTTGAACCGATGCTTGATCTCCTTCCAAACGCTGCAGTGCACCACATTGGTATGCTATAATGCTTATTTTACAGAGACTAGCTGCAAATTGCTGAAGCTCACTTCTCTACTTTTCTATCGCGAAGGCATGTACCGCAACAAGCACTCGTTACTACCAGTGCAGTACTACAACAAGCTCCCGAAGGAGTGCAACGTTGAAGTTGCTATTGTGCTTGAGCCAGTGATCGCCACAGGTAAAGCCCCTTGAGTTCTTGCCCATGCGTTCTTGCATTCATTCTATAGCTCGGTGTACTAACTCATTCATTTGTACGTCCAGCCGGTACGATCATCGCCACTGTTGCTATCTTGAAGACGTGGGGCGTGCCAAAGATCAAGATCGTCAGCACCATTGCTTCGAAGCAAGGTACGTAAGCATGTGATGCATCTGCTGTTGCGTTACGGTTGCGCTCTTACTCAGAAAATGTTATTGTTATGCGGCTTGCTTGTTTGTGCTCCACAGGACTCCAGGATTTGTTCGCGAACCACCCAGACGTCCAGGTCTTCTTAGGCGCGATCGATGACGCATTGACAGAGGTGATGCGAACGCTTTTGACTGTTCTCCTTTGAATCATGACGACACGTACTGACATTGCTGTTACTTGCAACATGAGCAGGAGGGCTACATTTTTCCAGGTCTAGGTGATGCCGGCGATCGCGAGTTCCAGACGGGCATCCACCAGGACGACAATTACAAGAGACAGAAGCTTTAGACGCGCGCGTTTGCCATTTTGGCTTTTGTTGGTTTGTGCCAGGACACACAAACACAGGTGTCATCTGATAACTCTTCAATCCATCGCCTGTTTGAGGTGGTGCACACTAAATAAGGAAAAGATTTTCTTTCTTCTGCCGATTTTCAGTTCTTTTGCTTTTTTCGACACTTTCGCTTTTGAACTCAGGCACTTTCTGATACTGAAGAGCGCCAGATCGATCGCCATGGCGACGAAGGAGCTCGGGAAGACGCCGCCGCTGCTCAAGACGCGCACGAAGGACCCGATGGAGAGCTCCTGGCGCATGCATATGGTACGTCAAGGCTTGCGCGTCCTGTACAGAGTCATGTTTTATCGTGGGCGCCACTGACGCTCTCCCTCTATGCGTTCCTTCTCACTTGTGTAGAAAGACGGGCAGTGGGTCCCCGACGTGTCCGTGGCCGCGTGCATGACGTGCCGCAGCGAGTTCTCCTTCTGGAACCGAAAGCACCACTGCAGACGATGCGGTGCCGTCGTGTGCTACGCGTGCTCGAACAACCGCACCAAGTTTATTTACAAGGTACTGTATATCTGCAGTAGTCATGCCATGGTGTATGCTTTCTCTCTGTTGCTGCGTGACTGTAGCAGCCATGTTCACTATCAAGAGACGGCTTACACTGCACGCGCTTGGTGTGTGGCATGTTTATAGGACATCTCACCGGATCAAGTCGCAAAGGAAGAGTGCCGCGTGTGCGACTTGTGCATCCAAGTGATCGACGAGAAGCTGGCGGAAGGCATGAGCAAGCGCTTTGGGAGCAAAAATGCGTCGGCGGGTGACGAGAACGACAACCAGAACACGCGTGAGCTGGAGGACGCGGCGCCAAAAGCGCTGCCTCCAGACCGCAACAGCAATCGCGCTGTGCTCACGCTTGGACGATACAGGTAAGCAAGCGCAGGGCTTTACTTCTTGCTGCTTTGGTGCAGTTGGCTTTCACAGAGACTGATGCATGAAAGCTTCTTTTATCGTGGGTCGCGCTGTTCAGGGCGGAGATCAAGGAGAGCGAAGGCAACCGCTACATTCGAGACAACGACTTGTAGCAGATCAAGAGAAGATTTGCGACGGCTTTTTCCATTTGCACTACGATTGAATACACCATTGACGATGGATGCATGAGCTCGCCTCGTCCTAGCAGATGTTGTCGTTTCTCCTTACGTCATGGCCTGTATCTTGGTAAAAAGTATGCATTTTGCCTCAGGATGCGTGAATATAGAACGTGGGGTCAATTGGCGTCTCTTGCCAGTTGTTTGGACACTTTGGCAGCAGATGGAAGTGACCTGAGCCGCTCGTTTGCTTCGAAGATCCACACCAGCAGGATAGAATTGATGAGCACCTTCGTCAGGCTTGAATAGTATGAACACGTGGAAGAACGAGCGCCCAGCGTTGTTTCTATTCGACGTGCTGCGATTGGAGATGCTGTTCATCTGGACCTGCTTTTTGTATTGAACCCACTTGCATTACGCCATGAGCTCCGAGCCAATGACGATCGGCGCTTGGTCATCGAGCGAAAACGTTGCAGCTAAAAATAACAAAAGTGCATTACACTTTCAAGAAAGTATTTTATGATATTCAAATACAAGAGTGATTCTAATTGAAAGCCATTAGTACTTCTATATTTGAAATGATAATATACATGTATTGATTTCCGTGAAGGTGGTCACCTGCTTCCCCATTTTGGTTTTTCAAAAAAAGCCACCACTCTTGGAAAAAACGGCCAGCACCACTTCCAGCGGCATACATTCTTTCATATAAACGAGCGTTACTCACGTCGATCGGCCCATATTAGCTGCCCTTGTGCAAACCCAGCAGGCCAGCCAGCTTCCGTTTGGCCATCCCAAAGGCACGCCACCACCACCCCAACGCCGCCGCATCCTTCCACGCAAAGCGTGCGCGGGCGGGCGGGCGGGTGTGAGCGAGCGAGCGAGACAAGCGAGTGAGACGAGCAGAGCGGTCGTGGTCGCGAAAGCCGGTGGCCGACGATAGCGCGAGAAAGGAGAAGCAACAGGAAGTGGCACGTGGTCGCGTCGCGTTGTTCGTTTGAAAAGGCCCTCTCTTGAAGCGAGCGAGCGTATCCGTGCGCGAGTGACTCAGGAGACCGGTGTCGTGTCACCTCGAGAGAGAGCGCGCGTGTCGACATAAGACGAGCAGAAGAAAGGTCCGACCCTCCGCGCGAGACATTTTCACAATAGCACAAGAAATACACCAGAAACAACAGCAGCGCGTGCGTGATTGATTGAGATCGACGGAGCAAAACAAAGCAGCGCAGGTCAGTTTGCTTGAAGAAAAGCGACGAGAACGAAGCGATTTAACAGAAAGAAGAAGAAGAAACCAGCAGCAGAATGGACGGCTGCATGAGTCCCGTGCTGCCAGCGAGCGAGCAGGAAGGCGGCGACGAAGAGCTCTCACAGCTGCTGCACGTGGACATCGCACCAGACAAGCTGGCGCAACTGGAGGCGATGTCGTCCGAGAACGCTGTGGAGGAGTCTGAGTCGTCGTCGACGCTTTCGTCGCCCACGAACGAGTCCTGCGGCGGCTCTGGAGCGGAAGACAATGGCGAGCGGGCTGCGACGGTCTCTCCCGCGCATGCGCTCGTTGTTGCGGATGCCGAAGGAGGAAACAGTGAGAATAGTGCGTCGAGCAGCAGCAGCAGCAGCCTGATGAGCAAGATCCCGAAGCTCACGAGTCTGGAATCCAGCATCACTCCTCCAAAGCGCCGCAGTCTACCCTCCCCTGGTGGTAGCACGATCGCGACTGGCCGACTGGGTATGGCCGCTCGTGTTGCGCCACAGGCGCAGCTCGAGAAGAAGATCCGTCGATCCACGTCGACAAATGACGTTTCCTCGCGGCTCAAGATCGGAGGAACTGTGACAACAACAACTGCTGGTGCGACTGGAGCAGTAGCAGTAGCGCAACCAGACAGTGGCGGCAAGCCCGTGAAGCTGTCACTGACAGAAACTCGACGTCTGCAGGCGCTTGCGATGCGTGCGAGGATCGCGGCGGCGTCGGAGGAAAAGAAGCGGCTGGCACCGACACCTGCGTCAGCAACATCGTCGACGGCATCGAGGAAGGCCACGCGGCGGAAGAGCCCGCAGTCAGTGTCCCTCACTGAGGAGCAGCTCGCGGTGCGACGAAGCAGCTTCTCATCGCAGTCGTCGTGCTCGTCGATCGCTTCGTCGATCGCGTCATCGACAGCGTCGGCGGTCTCGGCGGCGAACTCAACCTCGACGACGGGCACCGCGACGTCGTCGTCGCGAATGCATCGCCTGAAAGCCACCAGCTCGATGCCGGCGTCGTCGTTCAGCAACATTGCCGACCGGTATTCGACCACGACGTCGTCGTCGGTATCGTCGTACCGAGCGTCGTCTTCGGGGCTCTCGGCGTCGAGCAACGCTGCGATGAAGAAGCTGCTGTCGACGGGGACCACGGGTGAGTTCACGCTGGACGCGTCGTCGATGGAGAACCTAAAGAGCCAACACATCATCGCGGACAAGGGTGTGCAGGAGCTCTTGAAGGTGTCGTCCACGACTGCGAGCGTCAAGGCGCGCCAGGAGGACATGAAGATGCTCAAGGGCGGCCTGATGCAGCTCAGTCAGCACAGCGGCACGCTCATGGCGGCCTGCGACGCGTGGGAGAAGCGCAGCCAGCGCCAGGACCAAGAGCTCGAGCTTTCGCGGATGGAGATCCAGCGCCTGCTGAACCTGCTCACTGAGGTGAAGGAGTCGACCGTATTCTCGGAGGACGATGCTGCTGAAGCCCCATCGCAGACGGACTCGGAGCCGAACGAGGAGCCTGGGGATGGCAGCGAGCCAGCGAAGCCGCGCCTGAAGAAGGACTCGCCGCTGACGAACTATGTGAACGAGATGATGAAGAAAGCCACGGACCAGATCGAGGAGAAGTGGAAGGCGAGGTTCGCCGAGCAGGTGGCCGAGCATGAGCAGGCTCTCGCACAGGAACGCGAGCGCTCGAACGCCTCGGTGATGTCGAACTCGCGTCTTGTGACCGAGAAGAAGCATGAGAAGGAAGACGAGCTGAAGGCTCTCCGGGAAGAAACGGTGAAGCTCGGCATGGAGAAGAAGCAGGTGCAGATTGAGGCGGACGCTGTGCGTCGAGAGCTGGACTTCATCAAGAGTCTGCTGGACGAGCAGGATGAAGAGCGGTCGTCGAGCACTTTCTGGCAGAAGACGACCGATCTCGCGAAGGCGAACCGCGCGCTGACCGAGGAAGTGACGCAGTTGAACCAGAGCGTGCATAAGCTGAACGAGACGATCAAGATCATGAAGGTCAAGATGAAGGAGCTCAAGGTCGAGAACTTCGAGTGCGTGGGCAAGTTCAAGGAGCTCGAGACTGACAAGCAGCTCCTGCAGGACAAACTGACTGCGATGGAGGCCAAGTTTGAGGACGAGAAGGTGCGTCGCGAGCAGTTCCAGGTGAACGTCGAGCAGCTCACTGTCGAGAACACTGCGCTGTACGCGCAGATGGTGGCATTGCAGACCACGCACGAGGCGAAAATGGAGGAGCTCCGCTCGCGCTACGAGAAGCGGAACGTCGTGCTCGCGGGCGAGATGCGCTTGCTGCAGACGCAGAACAAGCTGATGCGCAACTCGGAGTACGTGCACACGGGTAGCGTCAGTGTTGGTGGCGGCAGCTCTGTCACGTACGACGAGGATGAAGGCGAGATGAGCGACCGCCTCAAGGAGATGACTGAAGAGCTCCTGAACGTGCGCCAGGAGCTCTCGGAGAAGGTCGACCAGATCGCGGAGCTCGAGTGGCGCATCGGCGAGAGCGAGCTGATCCGCCGCAAGTTGCACAACACAATCCAGGAGCTGCGCGGCAACATCCGCGTGCACGTGCGTCTGCGTCCGTTCTTGCGGTCGGACGGCGACGAAGCCAACTGCGACAACCCGCAATCGTCGATCCGCGCGGATGCGTTCTCGTCTACCGTGCTCACGAACACAGAGAAGCCGCACCGGTTCTCGTTCGACAAGATCTACGGACAATCCGATTCGCAGGAGTTTGTCTTCAATGTGAGTTGATGCGCTGCTACTGGAAAAATGATTGGCTGGGAATGATCTGTCGCTAATGGTTGCTGTGCGTATGTGTGCTCTCTTCTCTTAGGATGTTGCGGACTTTATTCAGTCGGCGATGGACGGCTACAACGTCTGCATTTTTGCGTATGGGCAAACGGGTTCCGGCAAGACGCACACGGTATGTGCAGTTGTTCGAGTGACTCCTTACGTATGGACATTGATCTTGAGGCTCATATGTGTGCGTTCTTGTAATGTGATGTTGTGCAGATGCAAGGCTCCGGCAAGGCTCAGATGCGCGGTATCATCCCTCGCTCGATCCAACTGGTACGCTACACTGCAAAGCCCATACTGCGATTCTTCTCTCTTGTGTTGCTGAGGGCTGATTTGACTCGTGTGCGTGTCTGCAGATCATCAAGTGCTGCCAGGAGCTCTCGACGCAGGGCTGGAACTACTCGCTGGACGTGACATTCTTCGAGATCTACAACGAGACGATCCGCGACCTGCTCGCAACGGACAGCACGGACGAGCGCAAATTCAACATCCGCACTGACAAGCGCGGCAAGAACTACGTTGAGGGCTTGCGCATGCTCAACATCGACTTTGAGTACGCCGAGGAGCAGGTCGAGGACATTGTGAATCTGGCGGCGTGCAACCGGTCGGTGGATAAGACGGACATGAACGCACACTCGTCGCGCAGCCACAGCATCTTCTCGCTCACGATCCGCGGTTTCAACGAGGCGCAGAACACGGAGGTCGAGGGTACGTTGAGCCTGGTGGACCTGGCCGGCAGCGAGCGCCTCAGCCGCTCGAACGCCACGGGCGACCGGCTCAAGGAGGCGCAGGCGATCAACAAGAGCCTGAGCAGTCTGGCCGACGTCTTCCAGGCGCTCGCGAAGAAGTCAAACCATGTGCCGTATCGCAACAGCAAGCTCACGTACGTGCTCCAGCCGGCGCTCTCGGGCGACGGCAAGACGCTCATGATGGTGAACCTCTCGCCCACGTACATGTCGCTCGACGAGTCGCTCTGCAGCCTGCGCTTTGCGCAGAACGTGAGCCAGTGCGAGCTTGGCGCGCCGGCACGCCAGATCAAGTCGCGCATTTCGTCGTCGTCGTCGTCAGCGGCAGGCCCCGCCACCCCAGGAAGTACGACGAGCAGTACGACCAGCAGCAACCCTGCGACCTCTGCGCCTGTGACTGCAGCACTAGGCGGCGCGCGCAGCTCGCCTGCGAGAATACCGATTACACGAACGCGCGCGTCGCTGTCGACGACCACACCCATCGCGAAGAAGCTCTTCCAGTAAATAGGGAGCTAGCGCTTCATGTGGTGGGTGGGTGTCGTCTTTGGCTTGGAGCCGGCTGCTCGCTACGCATCTTTTGTGTCTGCTCTCGTGTCAAAACGCAGCATGTTGACGCCGCGCCCCCTCTTGTTTTGCTTTTTCCATTTCCCCCTTTTCCATTTTGCGATACGTTGCTCCATTTTACCGTGTGCGCGTGGCACGAGAGCGCACATTCTGTCACCCCAAGTAGCACGACATAAAAAGAAATGCAAGTACATTACGAAACCCCAATCGATCGCACGTGTCTGTTGTTGTTTGTGCACTGTATTTCGCGGCAATCGGGTAATGATTCATCCAACGCAATGGGGAATACGACAAAAGGCGAGTGCGCACGCATGGCTGAGGATACAAAATGCATAGCAATATATTATTCGTAGCGTGACGACACGTGCACAACCTGCGCTGTTCTTGATCAGAATACACGGCTTGTTTGCTTCGCTTCTTTCCGCACACGCAGCCGTCCTTCACCGGTTGCCACGGCCATCGTCATCACGCCATCATCACCGCTCTACTCAGCAGACGCGCCGTTCTTGAAATACGAGACCAGTCGCAGGATGTAGATGAGCGTGCAGAGCGCGCAGATAAAGAGCGTGACCGGGAAGGCGCCCGATCCCTCCGAGCCCGACGGGATGCCGCCCTTCTCGTTAAAGTTGCCGCTCGAGTAGCCGTAGTCGAGCACGAGCGGGAAGCCCACGGCCCAGAACATGGCGTGTGTCGTCAGCAGGTTGAACGTCCAGCCATAGTTGTCCGAGACGAAGCCACCGATCGACGGCTTCTTCACGAGGGCGACGTCGTTGGCGCTGCTCATGCTTGCTGCTGTGGTCTTGATAGAGGGCGTGCGCGTGCGTAGTTCTTTCCTCGAATGACAACGGACGAACTGACTGGTCGGCTCTTTTTGAGAAAGAAACGAGAAGCGAGTTTGTCTAGGAAACCGATCTGTGAGATGTCAAAATACAGTCCAAATAAAACAATAAAAATGAGAAGAAATGAATGATGATAAATGAATTTCATAAAAGATCATTCAACATACCAAAGTCATATTAAAATTAGACAAGATATGAAATAGAAAGTATACGGGACACCAGATGTTTTGGGCATGGCTGGACTCAGTGTAAATACTGGTTCAATACCGGTACCATATTGTCCACCTTTTTTGACACCAGTACAAACTGAAAAGAATAAAAGCCTTGTCGGATGAAAGGGCACCATGTCAACTTCGTTCGTCGCGGCCGTGACTGCAATGAGATGGCTCGTTCATGAGCACTTCAAAGACACACACACGTCACCAGCATTTGACCAAGAGCCACGAAGAAGAAAAAAATGCTAGTCACACGGAGCACAGGCCTATTTCGAGCGTTTCTAGCGACTTTGATGCGCATCAAAATAGCTCCTTCCGCCGAGCTCCAAGTGCCGAGTTGGCGATTTTCTCAAGAGATCGAGCGTATTCTTGACACGCCACTACAAACAATTTGCCTCACGTTACGAGACACCTGCTGCATCATCTCTCAACGACACAAAGACATACAATATGGCACTTCAGCTCTCAAAGGAGCTCATGGGCGTGCGGACCGCGTACCTCGGTCTCTTCTTCACGAACGCCATCTTCGCGACGCTCTTCAAGTCGTCTGGCGAAGGTGAGTGCAGTCGACTTCCAAGTCGCCAATGATTTCGTAGTCGCCTGCTAACGAGCTCACTATTCACCACCTCCTCTTCGCACGTCCTTCTTAACTGAACTCAGCGACTCTCGCTACGTTTGGCACGTTCAACCAGTGCGTTAGAGAGCAGACACTGCAGCCGTCGTGCATGGGCAACCAGCTGATCTTCCGCGCAAGTTTCTGCATCGCACAGTTCTTCCTGTTACGCACGATCCTCAGTCGCTTCGCGCCAGCGCAGAGCCGCAGGCGAGCCTTCCAGGTGCTGCTAGGAGTCGAAATCCCCGTCTACGTGGGGCTCCTCGTTGGCTCGTTTTTCATCCCGAGCAGTACGTCCCCAGGGACGACTTGAGCTAAGCTGAGTTTCACTTGTATTCTAAACGGGCTTGATTCTGTAACCTCAGGCTTCTTTCGCGGCTACGCGCAAGTCGCGCGCGTGCTCTCGGGGCTCTTCATCCTGTTTCAGATCGCCAGCATCGTCGACTTTTCATGTGAGTCGTGATTTGTCGTGAGTACTGATTTCCCGCTCTGCAAATTCACATGGAGCACGAATTTCGATCCTTTTTGTCAGACCAAGCGCGAGATCTGTTTCTCGACCGCATTGCACAGGCAGAGGTCAAGCCTGCGAGCGAGCACGCGAGGTGTGGATCTGCGACTTCATGGTGAGTGAGCCCACGTTTCCATTCGAATGTGCATGTGTGTGATTCGCTTTCCTCTATTGAATCATGCTCACGAACTCGAGTCTTCTGCTGAAACTCATCTTCCAGGAAGCTGGCTTTCCTATGCGCGTGCAGCTTTGCACTGGTCGTGGCTGCTGTCGGGATTGCATTCCTGGTACGAAGTGTGTTGAATGATGCTGCTTCTAAAGAGGTAGAGAGCGAGACCACATAACCTCACCACCATCTGCATGTTTCCCTCCCAGTACGAGTACTACGGCTCGTGCTCGGTAGGCGTCGCGTTCACGACGACCACCGTCGCCGCCGTGACGTTGCTCGTGGCTCTCTGCAGTGAGTGCAGTGCTTCCTTTCTTGACACCTCGCTTGCTTACATTGTCCATTTACAGTACTAATACTGGTGCACTCGCAGTCTCCAACTGGCTGGATGTCGGCTTGCTCCCGCCGTGCGTCGTCTCGTCCTACCTCGTGCTGATGTGCTGGCAGGCGCTCACGAGCAATCCGGACAAGGCCTGCGAGAAAGACGGTCACGCCTTTGCAGCCTCAGCCTCTAGTTCTTCGTCTGACAAGAGCATGGTCGCGAACGCCATCATCGCCGCCTTTGCCATGACATGGACCAGCTGGCGCACGTCCAGCGCCGCGTCCAACATGTTTGCCAAGCCATCGTCTTCTCAGGCTTCTACTACTGCTCCAGGGCCTCGAAGAGAACGTGGTCAGGCAACGAAAGCCCAGTTCTCGGGAGCTGTGGTGGTGAATATGGACGGTGAAAGTCCGGCTCAGCAAGAGCCAGCAGCCAACACTGGAGAGATGGAGAACGAGCCGTGGCAGTTCTACTGCATGATGTGCCTTGCGGGGTTCTACATGGCTATGGTGCTCACGGACTGGGACTCGGCCGACGGGTGCGTCTCTTGTCTTCTATATTTTCACAACGCTCTTGTAATATGTGAGGATCTTAGTGCTAATTTGCTGATCCTGCAATGTGTGCCTTGTAGCTCCTCGAACGGCGTCTCGATGTGGGTCAAGATCGTCGCGCAGTGGCTCACGATCCTGCTCTTCTTCTGGACGCTCGTGGCGCCCAAACTCTTTCCAGATCGCGACTTTAGTTGATTCCAGTATAATCCATTTGCATTCACAACTAGCTGTCCATAGCTTTGCACTAGAATGAACTTCTCGAGGCTCTCATTGACCTCGATAGGAGTGTCATTACCTTCATTAGCTTGTCATTAGCTCCGTCACACTATCCGATTTCGCTCGGTCTCTGCAGCGAGCGGGTACCTCCCAATCTCTGCGGCTGTCGTCAAACAGTCCATGCGCGCCCGTTGCAGTGTCTGTGAGCTCCCGCTGCCGTTGTCGCCATTCGATTCAGCGCAGCAGGGCGTGTTCGTCGTGACCGTCGCTCTGCCCGTGAGCCACTGCGAGGTCATCCACGTCGGAAGACTGCAGCTGCGTGTGCCAGTCCAAGTGAGCGCACTCTGGCCAGCGGCGTCGCAGCACCACCAGCTATAACAGAACTATTAAGCTGCTCTGACAGTGTTACCACAGGGTCCCCAGTGAGATCGGGGAACAGGAGCCCGCGCAGATAGAGCATCTCCACCGGCATTTCTATGATCTTGATCCCAGCCAGCGACAGCGTCGTGAACGCCATGGTGAGCAGTGCGCTCGGCACTCTCCAGGTCGCTCGTCTACCACGTCAGGTGCAGCTCAGGCTGCGGCTGGAGCGCACTCAGGTTCAGTGGCAGCGCCTCTGTGTCCAAGTCCACGACGCTCAGCTGGATCGTGCTGCACTTTGTCGGGAATGAAGGGGAGAGCAGTCCCAGTGGGGCGAGCGGTGAGTGAAGTTCGTGCACACTATGACCAGCACTCACAGTCGCGAATGGTCGGAACCCGTGAGTGCCGCATCATTGTCCCACTGAGCCACGGCCGCATTGTAGATCTTGATCGCGATCAAGTCCGAGAGCAGCCTGAATTCGCGCGGCATCTGCAGCGTGGGACAGTGCTTAAAAAGCAAGATTCCAAGCGATGCGCGGTCGGCGGCGTCCAGAAACGCACTGATCTTGTGGCTCTGGCCCGAAATCCCGAGTCTGTAGCAGTTGAGGTCGAGCAGCGCGCACCCGGGCTTGCGGTTGAACCACGGACGCACTTGGAGCGCGCAGCCCTCGGTATTCGCGTGGTTCTCGGCGTGCAGGTGCGTTGCCAGCACTGCGAGTCCAAAGAGTGCCGTTATGATGTGGAATGCCCTTGTGATCTTGTGGCCTTTGTGTGGGTGTGGCGTCAGTAATGTCAAGGACGATGGCGCGTCGTTGGTATCTGCTGTAGTCTGAGCCGCAGTGTCATAGGTTGGCTGAATCCTCGAGGTAATGAGTGGAGCAGCAACTTGGCGTCGTTGGTAGTGCCAAGGATGCTGAGCGAGAACGTTACCTTGCTGAGCAGGTCAAGCCAGGACGTGATGAGCACGAGGCGGAACTCGTTCACCATGAGCGGGAACCACGGCGTGTCGCTGAAGTGCCGTTGCGGAATCTGCGTCAGCCGCGGGTCGTACGCCTTGATGTACGAGATTGTGAGCAGTGTGCCGAACACGGCGGTGGAGCTGAAGTTCAGTATGATATCGCAGATGAGGTAAAGCAGGCGCTGCAGTGGCACGCGGTTCTTCCTGCGCGCAAGCAACTGCTGGAGAATGAGCGTCGCCATGCAATTGACGACCACCAGCAGCACGCACATGCGCACAAGCCACGGCTGCGACGTGAACCTCGCGATGTTGTACGCCTGAAGTACCTGTAATAGTGACTCGACGGCATCTCGTGAGAGCAGTAGGGGCTCGTAGTACCTGCCTTCGATGCCAAAGAATCCGTAGTGACTCCACAACGGGTCCGTCAAAGCGCGAGCCCAGCGCACAAGCTTGTAACTCTTGACAGCATCATCGCCGTCGCGTGGCTCCCTTGAAAAGTGCAGTACGAGGCATCGGTTGTACAGCGAGGGCGCGATTGTCGTGAGTGCCACGAGCGCGTGGTAGATCGCGATGCCAGCAAAGAACGCGACGATCATGGGGAAGTAGGTCGTGTCGATCGCGAGCGAGAGGCTCTCGATCGTGAAGATGAGCATCGTGCTGGATAGCTCCCAGTAGATCTTGGTCGCCGTTGCAAAGAAGAGGAAGCAGAGCGCGTGTAAGCTCAGAAGCAGCAGTCAGCAGCCGCGAAAGACTCTGCGGCTCACGGACACGCGCATGCGCGCCGCGCCCGGACGATTGCTGCTGCAGTAGCTGCGGCGGACGAATCTTCATCATTCGCTCGCGCACGCTGCTGACGATCACTTACGCTTGATACAGCAATGCGTGCGTGGCGCTTGTCTAGCTTGACTCACGTGACGCATTGCAATCTATATAGCCGACAACGGAGCTCTTCGCGTTCTACAACAGCGCTCGGAGTGATTGTCACGCGTCGCTTTGAGACAGACCTGTGGTTCGTACTGTATGCCACTCGAATAGAAGACTCAATCTGGAGAGCAAAAAGCGCCCTGCTAGCAAAAATGCATGCAATGACGAGCGGATCACTGCGTGTGCGCGTGTGGCTGCTCTGCACCGCTGCGCTCGTGGGCGTGTACCTCTGCTCCAGCGGACTGCTGCGGCTCAACGAAGTGTTCACACAATCGGCGTCGACGATCTCTCCTTCGCATTCTACCAACAGTGGCAGGAAGATTGAGAGCGCGAGCGATGGCGCACGTCGAGCAGCTCCGGCCAAGCAGTACGACCGCCTCGTCGTCGTGCTCATCGATGCACTGCGCGCAGACATGGTGCTGGGCAGCGACGTCATGTATAGTAGAGAACCAACAGCTGCAGTAGT
Organism: Globisporangium barbulae; assembly: GCA_023337805.1. Classification (NCBI taxonomy): domain Eukaryota; phylum Oomycota; class Peronosporomycetes; order Pythiales; family Pythiaceae; genus Globisporangium; species Globisporangium barbulae. The sequence continues at coordinate 12,536 of JAADXK010000012.1, read as the reverse complement.
GTCGGAGGGTCGTGAAGCGACAATGCCACCGCGAAATGACGAGCTCAATGCGCACATGCTCTACACGCGGGGACTTGTTACATCTGGCGATGCGCTCGGATACATTGGCCACGCGAGCGTCCCGACCGGTAGGTACTAACCTTTTCCATGTGCCATACACCAGGGGCGCTTTGATGAGCTAACGCTTGAACTGATATGATGGATGTGGCTGCCGTCTCACAGTGACGATGCCCCGCCTAAAGGCGCTCGTGACGGGCAAAGCGCCAGCGTTCATCGACATTCTCAAGAACTTCAACTCGGCCGCACTCGCAGAGGAGAACCTCATTTCGCTGCTTGCCGAAAGCGAACGACGAATCGTGTTCTACGGCGATGATACGTGGCTCAAGCTCTTTCCGTCGATCTTCCAGCGCTCGGACGGCACGTCGGGCTTCTTCACGCGCGACACGGTCGAGGTGGACACGAATGTGACGCGCCACCTGCAGGATGAGCTGGATCCGACACTACGAAGCGACAAGAGCGTCGACTGGGACGTGCTCGTGCTCCACTACCTTGGGCTCGACCACGTGGGCCACCTGCGCGGCCCGCGCTCGGCCATGATGGCCGACAAGCTCCATGAAATGGACGCAATCGTTGAGCGCGTGCACGAGTCCGTCAAGGCGCAAGACGCGGTGCGTAAAGAGCACAACCCATCGGCACTGCCGTCTCTGATCCTGCTCTGTAGCGATCACGGCATGTCGGAAGTGGGCAACCACGGCGGCGCGACCGTGGAGGAGTCTTCTGCGCTCATGATGTTTTTGCGCGGCGACGGGCGCAAGATGCGCACGACACAAGCGTACTCGCAGCGGCGCAAACAAGTGGATCTTGTGCCGACAATAGCGTCGCTCTTTGGACTCCGCATCCCGCCGTACAGCACGGGCTTGCTGCTCGACGAGGTCGTGCAGGCGTCCACCTCGAGTGGCCATCATGAAGGTATGGAGACTGACGTGAGACAGCCGTACCTGCAGTCTCTGTATCGGAACTTCCAGCAACTCTATCAGTTGGCGATGATCAAATTCCACGCGTCGTCTTTGGTCGAGTTTGACGCAACGTATGGCGCCGCGATCGAGAAGCTACGCGCTTCCTTGGAGAGAACGCCAGGTCTTCAAGGGGTGGCTGATGATAATGATGATACAGAGCTAGCGCGTGGTGTATTGATCCGTGAAGCTTGTGGCGTGTTGCAAGACAAGCTCGCCGAGAGCGATGGATCCGAGTACAACGGCCACATGGCGCTCGCTGGCTTGTGCTTCCTGTTTGGGAGCGCTGGGGTTGCACTGCGCATGATGCTGTTCCAGTCCAAGTATACGAGCTACCGACATCAGCAGCACAGTGATGACTGGCGGAGAGACCCCGTGACACTCATGTTCATTGGCGGTAGCGTGCTTCAAGTGATCAGCTTGACGTCGAGCTCATCGATCGAGAACGAGCACGCGACAGCGTTCTACCTGCTTACGACTGTGCTCTTCGCGTTCGGCTTGAACATGGTGGCAAGCTCCACTCTGCGGCGCAATGGCTCTCGTAGAGCCGACGAATTCTTGCTGGTCGTTGTGCTGCTGTGCACGCGTATGCTGCGCAGCCGCAACCAGGTGATCAACTTTGGCCGCCTCAACGGCATATCAGTGGATCTTCAAACGCCCGGGAACGAGTTCGCAGCCGACGACTCGCTCTCGATTCACTCCACCGGTCCATTGTTCAGTGGTGTCGTCCCAGCTGAAGCCTGCTTCGTGCTCATCTGTGGTCTCGTGACCTGGAAGGCACTGCGCTTGTGTACAAAGAAGACTGTGACCAGTCACCCCGTGGCGCTGCTGGGGTTCTCGCTCAGCAGCTTGAGCTTCGCGGTCGGCATGCTCTGCAGTCTGCTCTGCTGCCGCATGGCTCGACTCGAGAGCGATCCACAAGAGCCACAAGCTTCAAAACTGACATTACTGGTACTGGCCGAGCATTACAGCGCCGACGACTATGCGCGCGCCGTGTACGCGGTGGTCGCGTTCCTGGTCTTGCTGCTGATCGTGAACCACCTGGCGCGCCTGCTCGTGGCCGAGATGGCCGTCTGGCTACTGGTGACGTTGCTGCAGCGCGAGAGCAACCTGCCGACGCTCGCGTGTCTCTGCGTGCAGCTCTTCTGTCTCCGCTCGCTGCTCTCAACGAGGCCACGACCGTCTCAACAAGTGTCTCTGGTGAAGAACGGCGTGGCGCTGGGGCTACTGGCGCTCTGGCTCGCGCAGAGCGCTTTCTTCGCGCTGGGCAACTCGCACCTGGTCACGACGATCGACCTGAGCCAGTCGTATCACGGCCTCAGCGGCTACACGCAGTGGATCGTCGGTCTGCTCACGACCGTGAGCGTGTTCTCCGGTCCGCTCGTCGTGTTTGTAAATCTGCTGCAATGGGTACAATCTGTAGCCATGTCTCCATCAGCACCAGCACCGGTATCAGCGGAGCTCTTCGAAAATGAGGGTGATAGTCATGGCTCCATGTCCATATCCGGAGCAGTTCCAACGAAGGCTTCGTCGACAGTGACGGACGTCTGCCTAGCGCTCTTCGTCTACCAGATCCTGCGGTTCGCCGTCTACACGTACGTATTTGCACTGCATTTCGCCAGTGCCGCTGCTGACTCTTTGAATCTCGGGAGCTGCTCACTCGTTTATGCTGACTCTATTTTGATTGGCGTGTTTGGCTCTCTTGGCTGTGGATGGCGCAGCATCGTCGTGTACCTGATGCGCTTCCATCTCTTCATCTGGAGCGTCTTCGCCCCAAAGGTACCTGCTCGCTCGTTCATGTCCACAGGGTGTGTGTGAACCAACCAAACTGACCAACTGTCTCTCGCTCTCTGTCTCATAGATGCTCTACGAAGTCGCTCAGACTGCCGTCGTGCTCGCACTCGTGCTGGTCGTGTCCATGCTCTCACAGGACGCCATTCCCAGCATCAGCAGGCACACCAAGCGCTCCTAGACACACATGGAGTAACTGGATGATAGATAGAGATGCCGAGCTCACAAGGGATGGAAATGGGAGGAAGGTTCAACTTGTCCGAGCTTGATTTGTTTGTTTGCTTTTGTTTGATTGTTCGGAAGGAAAGAAATACATTACTAGTTGAACTGTCCAGCAGCCTTAGCACCGCCGACTCCATCCAAAAAGATAACAGAAACTTGCGAAGCGAGCAGTCGGAAAGTAGACAAGACGACAAGCGAGAAGCATGAGGAGCGTGGACAATGTGTCCGAGTTCCAAGTTGAGAATGAAACACGCAGCAACAGATTGGAGAGGAAGAAGAAGCGAGGAAAATGGAAACGGTCTCCACAGGCGACAAGAGCAGCCGAGAAGACACCGGACGACGCTGTGAACTGCGTTGTTTGAGTTCGATGTCGTCTCTCGCTCTTGCTTTTGTGTTCGCCAGTGTTAACACGTCCTCCCTCTCTCCACTTCACCTTTTCCTCCCAGACTGCGCTGCACTGCTTCCTTGGAGCTCTTCATGACTTGCCACACTGTCTCAAACTCTCTCTTTGTCATTCTCATCATCCCCACTCACTGCTCCTCTTCGTCAATCTCTACACGATGCGCTGCAACGCGCACCCTCCAGAGCGACTCGCCGCTTAACCCGAGGTGGTGTCTTCCTTCTTGGCGATAATTTGCTCAATGCCGCACGCCTTCAGGACCGAGAGCACGAGCTGCTTGCCCGCGTCGAACTCCGCGCGGATCTCGTCGGCGAAGTTGTCTGGGAAGGTCGGGAGCTTGATGTCGTCACGGGTCTCACCGCCGTCGTCCATGAGCGTCACGAAGTCGTCGTCCGAGATGTCGAGGAGCGTGTATTCCGCGCGCGACACGAACGGCACCGACGTGGTGTGGGTCGATGGCACGATATCTTCGAGCTTCTTGTTCGTGAAGATGTCGAGGGCAGTGAAGTTGCACTTGGCGTGACCGTGCTTGCCGGTCTTCGAGGTCGACACGCTCACGACCTGTCGTTTTATCCACGTTCAGTACAAACACAAGACGATTAGCATACAGGCTGTGGTCATCGCGTTCGTGTGTTATACAGCATACACCAAAACATACCTTGCACGGGTGTCCCTTGATCATGATGAAGCCACCCTTACGGATCTGGCCGGCTTCGCACGGGAAGGTGTCCGAGGCACCAGCGTCGGTGGATTCGAAGGTGTAGTCGTCAGACATGCTTGATGGATATTTCTATCCGTTGCAGCGGGCACGAGAGGGGAAAAGGCGGAATGAGCGTTATGATCGAGCGAGTCACGCAGTTCAAGCGAGCGTGGCGGCGCGCCCTTGCCACCACCGCCACCAACGGAGAGAGTGCGACCGGAAGCGAGAGAGACGAACAGACAGCTGTCCGTCCGCCTGGCTGCTGGCTTCTCTTCCTCCCATGGGACAGCAGTGCAAGGACGCGCACACACACTCGCACAAGCAAGCAGAGGCAGAAAGCGGGGAGGCCATGCGGGCATTACCTTTCTTCGCGAACTTTGAGCGCCAACGATCCAAAACGGAGAGTGTTTTCTGGCCAATTATTGGGGGCGGGGGTTCCACCACCACCAGATTTAAGCGCGCCTGGAAATGGGGGGATAGAGACAGGCTCAGCAAAAGCCGCCCGCCAGCCAAGACACTTTAAGCGCGCTTAAACGGAACCAGATTTTCAATGCAATGTGAGTGGCTGAAATGGTCAGGAGAAGGGTTGGATTATTGCTTTTTTCAGCCAATCATCTCTTGGTAGGAGCCTCTTTGAGCCAAAAAGGAGAAATTAGAGCTTGAAGTCTCACTTGGGTTGATTTCCGGTCGAGAAGCGCCGATGGGAATTGACACATGCATGCTTATGACAGTGAGAAGAACTTACTAGCTGGTGGTGCTCACAATGTCAATCATGCACCAGAATACGGTTTAACTGCTGCTGGCCTGGTTCCCACAGACGCCGAGGAAAACAGTCGGTGGCATAAGCGGGGATCAATGGATTCTGGCTTGTGATGGACGCGTTGAAGCAGAGGTGAGCTTGTGGCAGCAGTCACATCAGCTTGACATTTTTCTTCGCTTTCACAAATAGTCTTCTGAAACTGCTACTATCGTATTTATGATACAGTAATACCTTTACGATTACAATACATTATGAATAGTTGAATTCAAAGGATCCTCGAGCTTTCTTCGCTTTTGTGACACCTATGCAAGAAAAGAGCTCTTCGTCATCACAATCCTCCGATCGAATCGACCAGCACAGCAAGCAGCAACACTTCGCGCCATGGCTGAGCCGCACATGAAGACCGCGGGCGTGCCCAAGTACATCCGCCACCAGGACGACGTGCCCACGAACGCCATCACGCCCACCGCCGAGGTCTCGGCCGAGTTCAAGCAGCTCAAGATGCGCCGCAAGTACCGCTTCGTCTTCTTCAAGATCGACGGTGCGCAGATTCTCGTCGACTCGACCGGCCCGCCCACCGCCACCTACGCGGACTTCATCAAGGCGCTCCCGGACTCGGACTGCCGTTACGCCGTGTACGACCACGAGTTCACGACCACCGACGGTCGCAAGTCCAGTAAACTCTTCTTCGTCACCTGGTACGCTTGTGTGTGTGGATTTGCGTTTGCTTGAACGCATGACGTGCTCCTTCCTGTGCTTGGCATTATTGTATGAGTTCGTATTGACTGTGTGTTATGGTTGCTATGTATAACTACTGCAGGATCCCGCACAACTCAAACCCAGCGTTCAAGATGGCGTACACGCATGCGAAGAGCACGATCCGCGCGGTCTGTGACGGTGCGCTCGACGTGAACGCCAACACGAAAAAAGAGATCGAGCAGAGCATGGGCGTCTCGTCCGGCGACGCCTCCGACTCGGACAGCGACTTTGACGATTAGACATACATACTGTGTGGCTGTGTAGTTGGTGAGTCTCCTGCCAACATCACTACCGCGCAGTTGAACACCTGCAAGCATGCACGCAGGTGAGCATGTGTGCTTACAACCCATGAGTAACATCCGAACTACTGGGAGCCAGCTTTTCATGATGGCACGAAGCTCGGCTGTGAACACGAATGAAAAGAAAAAGGTTCTATTGTCAAATAAATCCGATGTGGTGTTGCTTAGTGACAACAGGGACAGCAAGTGAGCCCTGTCAGCCAGAGCAACAGCACACCAGCCCTACTCCTTGGTAGATAGCACCATGCGAGAGTCCCCGCATCATGGTATCCACCCTCCTCCTCCACCGTTTCCATCACTGCCGTGTGACCGCCACCATTCAGTAGCTCACGCTCAGCCCGTCTTGACGAGCTTGCGCTGCTTTTTCCGCATCGCAAGCATTTGCGACTTGAGCGCCAGCTCGGCCTCGCGCTCAAGCCGCTTGCGTTCCTGGTCGCGGAGCTCCTGCGCCGCTTGCTCCTCGCGCTTACGCTTCTCGTTCGAGGCCTTCTCCACGGCGCGCGTGTGCTTCACGTACACGAACCGCGTGTACTCCTGCGCGATCATGCGCAGTACGCCCACGGCGGGGCCGTTGCGGTTGCGCAGGTAGCCGCGCGCGGTCTCCAGCTTGTTGAGTACGTACGCGTCAAAGGGGCGCACGATCTGGATTGCTTCGTCAAAGTACGCGTCGATCGCTTGCGAGAGGCGAGCGATCTCAGTGTGGACGTCTGGCTTGAGCGGTGGTTCCTTTACAGCTTGGCCCTCCGCTTGAGTGTCTGTCGTCACGCTGCTGGCGTCGTCACTCGTCTTCTCGTCATGCTGGACGCGGTCCTCTGCTCGCATGAGTGCGATTTCGACACTTGTCGCGTCTGATGCTTTTGCTGGGGCGCTTGGGGCTTCACATTTCTTTTTTTGATCAGTTTCTCCGTCTTCTTCCTTCACAACAGTAGTCTCGGCTGCCTCTGTCGTAACTGCAGCAGCACTCGTACTCCCGGCAGCATTAGCTGCACTCGAGAGCTTAGCAACTGTCCCTGCGATACGGATGATCTGCGCGACGCACGCGAGCCACTTGGTCGTTCGCTGCACGTTGATGCGCTCCATCTTCGGTGGACCGAGCACCGAAGGCGCCGCTGCCACTGCTGCTGTCGAAGACACTTCCAACGACGTTGTGGCATTTCCATTACTGGATCTCGAGCTCTCCATGGCACTGGCACTGCGCTTGCTGCCTCTGCTGCGATCCTTCGAAGACGCTTTGGTGGTCCCCACCTTCACTGGCGCAATCAGCGGACGAGCTGCGGATGCAAGTCGACTAACAGCGGGTCTCAGTGAACCCACCGGGTTCATAAAACACCCGCCGTGCACGAAAGTGCTCTTCTTCTTCTCAAAGTCCGCGCGCTTGCCCTCCTTCCGCGAACCAATGAGCCCATGCGCGTCCACATCGCTGCGACACACGCCGCAGATGATCTCGTCCGAGACACCGGGGAGTCCCTTGGGCAGCATGACCTCTTGCCACTGGCCGTTGACGACCAGCGAGATCGATTTGAGCTTCTTCTTTGAGCCGCTACTGGTAATGCTGGTACTGTTGATACTGCCAGGCACCGCTTTCTTCGTGCCTCCTGAGATCGCTGCAGCTGCGGCCATGGCGATCTTCTCTCGCTCGCGCGAGTTGGACCGCCGCTTGGTGCATTTCCAGTGCTGCAGGTGCGGCGTCGTCTCGTGGGAGCAGTAAAAGAGATGCTGGCGTTCGTGGAATGGCTCCGAGCACACGTGACACACGTGCACTTGGCTCACAGGTCCCGCATACTTGCCAAAGTATTTTTGCGGGTTGAACGTCTTCTGTAGCAGCGCGACGAGCTCACTGTCGCCACCTGCCTGGAGTACGAGCCGCTGCAGTGGCTCGCGTGGCGCGCGATACACGATCTGGAGCTGAGGCACGTGGTCGAGAAAGAACTGGAGTGCCTGCAGGTGCCGCAGGTTGGGCACCGGCGGGTCGGCCTTGGATGCGCGGAGCCCTTTCTTGCACAGATCCACCAACACGGTGATGACAGCCCTGAAGAATGCACCTATCGCCGTGTAGAACGGGCTCTTGTTACTGTCAGACGGTGGCTCGAGTCGCCGCCTGATGGTCTGGAACTTGAGCGTGACGTCGCGACCTGTGAGCGCTCCCAGGGGCTTGGAAAGAAGCTTCTCCAGCAACGCGCTGGCGTCAAATGATGCGCTGCTCTCGCGATGGCGAGCGCAGTACGCATGCCACTGCGCCAGCGGCGACTGCGAAAATCGAATCTCCACGTGACCATTGCGCTCGTGGGCACACATGACGTGGAAGAAGAGACCACAGTCGAGGTGCTGGCATTTTATCCGGGTGCCGCATGAAGACGCGCAGAAGCAGCAGGGGCCGGGCAGGTCCAGCGAAAAGTCGTACTCCTGAACAGCGAGCTCTGCTGGAGCAATAGGCGCTGTGTCTTCGTCGGTGGCACTGTTCGCTGTCTCTGTGGTCGTTGTTGTCACTTCGACATCTGCACCGTGCGGCGCTTCTTCGGCCAGATTGCTGCTGTCACCTGAGCCTACTGCGTACAGCGAATGCGGATCCCAGCGACTGCAGAGCAAGTGCGCAAAGCATGTAGCAGCTTGTACGGAGGGTTCTTGCAGCTGCCACTTGTGTGTGTCCACGGCCTTCATGAGGTGGTCTCCGCTCGGCTGCTCGCAGAACACGCATCGCAGATCCTTTGGCGATGCAATTGCATGCACACAGCAGTCGCACCTCCACTCGACCGCATCAGCAGTTGCATCCTCGACGCCTTCTCCACCTTCTGCTACTACTGTAGTTGCTTGTTGCTGCTTCTCTTGGACCAATGGCGCTCCTTGTGAAAATGGTGACATCGCATCCCCGTAGCAACTGGCGTGAACTGCAACCTGGCAGCCTGCGCAGACCCTTACGTCGCCTCCGTCATCACGACCGCATGCTCGACATAACGCGCTTGACGCACCATTTGTACTGCTCTTGCTACCGACGCTCTGGTCTCGTACTTCTGCTTGAGTGTGCGCTGGTTGCGTGTCGGTGGTAGTGTCTGAAGGCAGTCCGTCCGGCGCGTTCCCTTGGTTCTCGATCGCGGCGGCGTCTTTCACACTGCTTCCAGCGGGGGCGAGTAGTGAAGCGTCTACGTCATGACGTGCAGTATGTGCGTGCGCTTGCGGGTCGCTCAGCGCATCGTGCTCGCAGAGCGCGGCGTCTACTTCCATGGGCTCGGCCATCTTTCCACCACGCGCTTGGTGTTCCCCCCCTTTGACTAAAACAGGCAGCAGCAGACAGTCGGCGGCCCAACAGAATGGCTCCTGCCACTGAACGAGAGTTCAGAGAGGTGACCCAAAATTGAAACAACCTTTTATAGTGAATATTCACATTTATCCATTCCATAAAATATATTATAAAGATTTTATAGATTTGAAAGCACTCCATTCACGATTAAGGCTTATGTGGCTTTTAAGAGGTTTACAATCAAGTGCATTTGTGCCACCAACTGGTGAAGAAGCGCGGGAAAACAGTTTTGCCTCATCACACCAGTCACAACCTGAATCCACCTGCCGTCACTAGGAGAGATCTTCCACGAGGTCGCTTCGCTCTGTGTCGGTGGGTCTCCTCTCTCTCTCTGTATGGGCGCGCTGTTATATACTGCACCCCTTGGCAATGAACAATGTGATGTGTGCGTTCACCAAAGCAATGGAATGGATACCATGCGAACGAACACCAAGCGATGTGGATACGGGTTCGTTATTTTCTGTGACAGATGTCCATCCGCTCGGTTCAAAAGACACGCGATGATTTCGTTTTGGTGGCTGGAAACAAAAACTAGTGAGCAGACCTGACTCACGTACGCACGCACCACCACACGCTGCTGCAGTCTGCGCTCTAGGCAAAGTTGCCGTTCGCGACGCGGCGGTTCTTGACGGTCGGCGAGTCGGCGGCGAAGCGGTAGCGCAGCGCGTTGAAGCGGCAGAGCGCGTCGTCGATGTTCAGGTACGTGCCCTGGAGGTGGCGTACGCCGTTCGAGTCGGCGCTGAACTGATTGCGGCCGTGCAGGACTCTGTGGTAGTGAGGGGAGGAGGGCAAGACAAACACGCACACGCAGACGGGAGTGATCAGTATCGGTACGCAGTTCTTTATGTCCAGGGCTACGCCCACAAAGAGCTCATACCTGCGCTGGTTGAAGATCACAGTGTCGCCTTGCTTGAGCTTGAACTCGATCTTGTGCTTGCCGCTCTCCACAATGTCGTGAAAGAGCTTGTACGCTGCGTAGTACGGCTGCACGTCGTCGAACGGCACCTTCAGTGGCCCTTCAAACGGCGGACTCCAGTGCACAGCGACGACCTGTTGCCACACGTTTCCCCAGGTAGACGGCCAATCAGTCAGTAGCCATTCATTCAATACTCGAAGATCGAAGAGCTCCGTCGTATATGTACCTCCTCGCGGTGGTTGAGTTGGATGTGCGGGCGCTGGTACTCCATGATTGCCGGGTTGCTGCGGTTCAGGTGGTGCTTCTTGAAAGTCGCCGGTACGCGGCAGAAAGTCTGAAAGTGCTCCGGGTGCAGTCGGCGGAACTCCTGCGCGACCGCGAAGACGTCCACGAAGGTCGACTCGCCGCCCTGCACGGTCTTGTCGAAGCGCAGCGCGTGCAAAAGCTGGAAGCCTGGCGGTGACTCGTAGTACGCGAGGTCGAGGTGGTGCTTCAGGTGGTGCGTCGTGTACGCAATGTTGACCTGTCAGAACAAATGGACAAATATTGTCAAGGTCCGTTTGTTGCCTCAGTAGGCAAGGTATACTCAGTAGCACAGCCACATACCGGGCTTTGCTCGGCGAGAACGTCGAAGATGTCGCCATACAGGAACCTGACAATCAACATTGTTGTATCAATGCCAAGACGAGAGATCGTGCCGCCACGGCATATCATGGCGAATAAAGAGCAAAGGTCACGTACGAGTGCGAGATTGGGGCGATCCGCTCCGCGATCTTCTTCACTTGGCCGTGCTCGGACGGCGTGTTCTCAACGACTGCGAGTCCATTTTCCACCACTTGGTGCAGCAGCTGGAAGAGCCCTTGGTCGTCTTCGGGATCCATCAGCTGCACGTAGTCGGTCGTCGGGATCGGAGCCCCCGGCGCGAGCGTGAGCGGCATCATGTCGTTCGCATTCTGGTTGAGCGCCGCGTCCGAGTAGCAGTTCTCGCGCAGCCAGGACCACGGGAAGGTGCTCTTGTGGTCGTCGCCGGCCCAGACGATGTTCAGCGTACTGCCCTTGACTGTGTGCAAAAGAAACGCAGCAATTGGACGGTGAGCGGATATCCAAAGGCGACCATCATGAGCACCATACATAATGGGCTGTAGACGCACTGAAGATGTCTTCAATCTCGAGGTTCGGGTCAATCTCGGAGGCGTTCACGAGTCGCTGGCCGGTCGCGTGCTGGCATTCCGGGCAGAGGCAGCACGTGCGCAAGTGCAGCAGGTGGAAGCGACTCACACGCCCGTCGGTCCACTTGAGCGAGATGTGGTCGCGTGCCTGGATGTCCATACCGAGTAGCTAGCACATTCGAAAGACAGACAAGCAACATTAGCGTGAGTGGTGTGTTGCGGAATCCGAACAACACAATCACAGACAAGGCGCTCTTCGTACCCCCAGGGGCTCATTCGCAGCGCCCGCCTGCTCAGGGTTCACGAACTCATTCGTCGCAAAGCTTCGATGTTGCTGCTGTGTCCAGGTCGCTCTGTAGATTACTGTACAACAAATGAGCACATGAACGCACGTGGACACGTCGTGTCAGTCAGTGATCGCGCCCGCCCGTGTCAGGAGAATAAATGTATCGAGACCGACCTGGCTGACTCTGCAGTGTCGAGCGACGCAGCCCCTGTGGTACCATCTCCGCAGCAGCACCAGCGCGGGACACGGAGGAGAGGGGCGACGCAGCTAATGCACGCGGCAGCACGCGCGAGACCCAGCGCGTGTGCTGCATTCTCAAGGAGGACGACGTTGCTGTTGATTGCGCGCAGTTCCGAAAGTGACGCAGTGTGTCTGCAAGCTCAAGGAGCGATTGCGACACTTATCAGACATGCGCGTTCATGTGTGGTCCATAGTATTTAAAGATCTACAGTTAGAAAACGTAAAATTTAAATTTACAAAACACAGATGTAAATTCGAGTTTCTGCAAGGAAACCGGTATTCTGCGAACAAAAACAGGACGAGGGGAGTAGTTTCTAACATTTTGCTCCTGCAATTAATTTACCTCTCACATTTTGTATTCGTTTTGACAGGTGAAACAATTTCAGGATCAAAATGTAAAACTTTACTCCCTCTCCCTTAGTCTCGAGAATTACAAATTTGGGCGACTTGATTGCTGATGGATTGGTTGAGGAGCGATGTGCCATACCATGAAAGCTCCGACAGCGGAAAACGTTCCGACAAGCCCTTCCGACAAATCAGAGGGGCCAGTAAAAAGAGTGGTTATCAATTAAAGCAGGGTGTGGGTCACTGTAATTTATATAGCTGTCAGTCACTGTAGTGTTTTTATAGTGCGGACAAAGAGCCAGCAAGATGGTTAGGTTAAATCGACGAGCTTTCAACCAGCC
>JAADXK010000011.1:0-78719 GCA_023337805.1 Globisporangium barbulae | reverse complement strand
GTCGATGATCTTCCGGATGATCTTCTTGTTGTCCTCGCCGACGACGTAGAATGCCGAGTCAATGGTCGCGCCGTCCGATGGGATCTCGTTCTCCGCGAGCCAGCCGCCGCACGCGTACTCGTAAAAGTCGATACACGGGTCAGCGCTCTCGTTCTTGAACGCTTCGAGGTTCTTGAAGAACTCGGTCGTGGCGTCGTCCTTCTTGCTGTGCTTGACCTTGTGGAAGTCCACCTGCGCGCCGCGCATCGACTGACCGATCGACTCGTCCGAGGCGACGACATCGCTGCCTTTGAAGGCGCTCGCCCAGGCGCCCACGCACATGAGCGCGGCGGCCGAGACCGCGAACTTCCAGCGGCGGCCAGCCGACTGCTGGTGCTCGCGCTGGAACTGGACGTCGTCTGTGCCGTAGAGCAGCGGCGTCGACTCGCGCGTCGTCACTTTTACCATACTGCTGACGTCTGTTCTCTTCTTCTCGTGTCTTCTTGACTTCGCTTTGGAGAGTGTGAACGAAGGAAAAAAAAGCGTGCACTCACTATATGCGGCTGCGGAACGAATGAGAGACCGCCGGTGTTTACACATGGGGGAGCATTGCGAATCAGACCTCTCATCGCCATCTTCCGCCCATACTCTGCGCGCGCGTAGAGTTGGATGCTGCTTTTTGTGATGAACGCAACGATGTCCGCATTGTACTACATTCGAGTAACACGCACACTCGAGCAACATTTTATGGGTTGAGTTTGTGCTGGTTGAGTGTTCATTTTACCTTGTTAGAAGCGGTAAAACTGGTTGAAGTGTGGAAAAAGTAAATAGAATCAGAGCTACTAGGTGAAAGCAAACACCTTTGTACATCTGGTACCGAATTTGGACCATTACCTGAGCTCCAGGTCTTCATATGCTCGGTTTGGACGTGCTCCTCTGCGTCACGTTTTGCGATTGCGCAAATCGCAAAACGTTGAGCGTGTTTGGAGCCAATCGGGCGTAGACGAATCGCCAGATCATGCCAAGCGCTCGAACGTTCGTGCGTCGCCATCTTGCTCTCCACCAGCCACTCAATTTGCTCTCCGTTCGGTTCGCTGCTGGCGCGTCCAGTATCACATCAGCATGAGATGTATGACTGGTGGAAATGCTTTGTTAGGAAATCTCCAGCATTAGCCTGGAGTCGAGAAGTGGCGAGTAGAGAAGAATGAAGCGCACGTTGTTTATCTTTTTTTTGTAAACAAACAAGTTGCAACCGGCATAAGATGAATCCGTCAGGAAGCAAACCAACTCGCTTGAGCTTTCTCTGCTCGACCATTTTTAAGTTTTCTTGAAATCACCCTTTCCTTGCCCAACTTCAAGCGTCACGCAAATTTGTTCTTCGCACTCTACGGTATCAAGGCAAGAAGGCAAGCGAACCGACGAAGCGCTTGCCATTCTCGAATCTGCTCTCTCCAGCACACTAGCGTCTCCGTCCACTCATCCCACGCCAGCGAACAACCCACACAATGAAACGCGTGATCCAGCACCCAACTGCCACCCGCGCCGCGCGCTCCATCGCCTCGGACTCGACGTCGCTGCGCCGCAGCGCCGACGCCACTCTCGCCGACAAGTTTAACCTCGCGGCGCTCAACGGCGGCAAGAGCCCGTTCCGGGTCTCGAGCAACTCGCTGCTTAAGCCGTCGGCTGCTGATGCGATTTCTAAGACCGAGAAGGAGGTGAAAGACGTCTACTCGCTCGAGTACCTGCTCGGCGGCGATGCCAAGAAGACGACGACTGAGAAGAAGAACCCGTTCGACGTCGCGAGCGCCAAGCTCATGTAAAGCGCACAAAGTACACTCCTATTTAGTTTCTATGCCAAGCGCGGTCGACGCTGACCAGCGTGTTGGTGCTGCACGTTCTCGTAGCGTCACAAGAAAACACTCCGCGTGAACACAAACAATGAAAACTATTTTATTCACTCGCATCACTTGCTTCATCGTGTTGCCACTCACTTGTCGTGGCGTCGATTGAGTGAGACTTGAAGCGCACGGTTATCGCATGTGTGGCGATTCGATCGCACCTCAAGCGCCGCTCTCGTGTCAAAAATATCCTCACATCCACATCACGTTGTTAAACGACACCACGTCTACTTGTCCTTGAAGAGACCTCGGATGTGCTCGAGCGAGTCCTGGAGGCTCGTCGGGTAGCTCTTTGGGCTCGTGTTGAAGTTCTACAGCCATACAACAATACGGAAATCAGTCAGCCAAAACAAACATGCAGCAGTCCCTTGTACGCAAGCTCGTGATTTTCACCTCGATCTCGTCGATCTGCGCGGCGATGGACTCGAGGCTCATGCCGTCGGCGTCCGACGGGAACACGACACCGCGCGCGCGCTGCCAGCGCACCTGCGCGACCCAGCCGGCGCCGACTTCATACACGTTGCCGTTGCGCGTGGAGCTCTCGTGGCACAAGTATCTATTTTAGGATATAGAGAAACGCACACAAAGCGTCAGCAACTACACGACACACACTCCCTTAAATAGGCTGTCACACACGCGACAAATGGCGCAACGTGCTCAGGCTTGAGCAGCTGGAAGAGCTCGTCGTCGACGATGCCATCCGTCATCTGCGAGGCCGCGAGCGGCGCGACGACGTTCGAGAGGATGTTGCGCTTCGCGCCTTCTTTGCTGAGCGTGAACGTGAGCCCCGCGATGCCGAGCTTCGCGGCCGAGTAGTTGGCCTGGCCAAAGTTCCCGTAGAGCCCCGAGGCCGACGCGATGTTGACGATGCGTCCGAAATTCTGCGCGCGCATGATCTCCCAGGACGCCTTCGTCACGCTGCGCAGTAAAAGAGGGAGCAAATACGCTGGTGCTGTCAGTCTATGTATGATTCGGATTCACAAGAGGTTCGCATCCAGCGTACCTCATGGTGCCTTCGAGGTGCACCTTGTAGACTGCGTCCCACTGGTCCTTGCTCATTCGCCCAAACGAGCTGTCGCGCACAATGCCTGCAGTAAATTCCAACAGCATCAGCTCCACGCTCTGTATCATAGCATAAGCATGGTACGTCATAGTGCTAGTAACGCACCTGCATTGTTAACCACGATATCCACGCGGCCCCCTGTGCATGAGCATCCAAGTCAGTACCATGTATTGAGCGTCCTACCTCCCATTATTGTATACCCATATTAGCGACAGGATCGCCAGAGCATAGGCTGACACGTACATTTATTCATGGCCGCGTCCACGATCTTGTGTCCGTCAACGACGCTGTCGTAGCTGGCGAGCGCGTGGTCACCGCCGCCGAGCTGCTGCACCACCTTGTCGGCCGCGTAGCTCTCGCCGCTCGACGCGACGTCGTTCACCAGCACATGCGCACCGCGCGCCGCAAGGTACTCAGCGTACGCGCGGCCGAGGCCGTTGCCCGCGCCCGTCACAATCGCCACTATACACACATTTACACATCACCAGCGCGTACATCGCGTGAGTCACTACGCCGTCCTCCATATAGAGCAGCCATCGCCCTCGTCCTGTGGACGGACGCACCTCGCTTGTCAAATCGCATCTTCAAGTCTGAGAACTGATTCGCAAGCCCAGTGTGCGACGATTGACTGTCGCGCGAAGGTTGCTCGAACGGGACATCTTCTTTTGCGTTTCCTGTCCGACCATGGAGGTGTACGAGTGCGAGGACGCCGTGCACGCCGCGCTCAAGCAGCGCCGTCCCAAGCTCATCGTCGACATCATCAACAAGGTGAGTGGCCACTGGCTGGCTGTTGTGTGCTGCTATATACTGACGCGTGTGTGATTGTGTGGTGAGCAGCACTTGGCGGAAGAAGTGGCGCAGGACGGAGACATTGCGGCTGGACGAACAAGAAAGAAGACGGGCATCGACTTTGTCTGCATCGAATGCAAAGAAGATGGTGCGTGTATATGCATGATGTGTGCATCTAGCTTATGTATATGTTTATGT
Organism: Globisporangium barbulae; assembly: GCA_023337805.1. NCBI lineage: Eukaryota > Oomycota > Peronosporomycetes > Pythiales > Pythiaceae > Globisporangium > Globisporangium barbulae. The sequence goes on along the minus strand of JAADXK010000011.1, from coordinate 74,792 downwards.
GGTGAGAGGCTTACGTGTGTGATGTGTGCGGTGCTAATGTCGACTACAGGACCCGAGGGACGAGCGCGCGCGTTCTTCTCGGCGCCGCCGCCGACCGTCGTGTTCTGCGCCAACCGCCTCCACTCGGCGCGCGAGGTAGAGGAGACGATGGTGCACGAGCTCATCCACGCCTATGACGTACGTTATCAGCCACATAGACACTACATATACGCAGCTATACGTTCGGCTTTGCATTATTCATTGTGGTGCACTGTAATGTTCATGCAGTTCACAGTGCGCAAGATGGACATCACCAAGTCCGACCTCCTCGCATGCAGGTGCGTTGCGCTTCTTAAAGCTGCGCACACAAGCGCTTCAATGAGCTCTTTTTCCACCTACCGGTGAAGATGCACTAAAGGAGACTAACTACTTGGTGAATGCTCTTGCTGGATGCCAATAGTGAGATCCGGTCGGCGCGCGAGTCCGAGTGCTACCAGAAGGCGACGCTGCTGGCAGCGCTGCTGCCGGACGTCGAGTTCTTCAAGAAGAGTTCCGTGTGGCTCCATACGCGCTGCGTACGCGAGCACGCAATACGCTCTACAATGGTACGTGCATGGGTTAATAGTTGAACTTGCGTGCATTTTGTGGGAATGCATGGTGGTGGTGGTGACTCACGATTGCTTGTTTCGACACTGCAGTCCATGTTCCCAGATGAAGCACGCACCGAGGTGGACAAGATGTTCACGCAGTGCTACGCCGACAAGAGCCCATTTGCTCAATAGCAGTCCCTAGTGACTCGTCTCCTCTTTAGGGAATTTCTATGTCAACCCACTAGCAAACCACATTCACTCAATAAATAATACAACCCTGAAACGAACTGGCGGCTCTTCAAGGTGACATCCTTCGTGATCATCGAGATAAAGCTCACACAGCGAGGCACACTGATACTAGGAAGCAAGAGAAGGATGTCGTCGACGACGACGTCGCCGTTCAAGCAGAAGTCCACGATCCAACCCAAGGGCCTGAACATGAAGGACCCGAAGGTGCGCGCGGAGCTCTACATGCAGACGCACGGCATCAAGGAGCTCTTCGAAAGCATGGGCACGCTGCTGCTCTTTCACCGACCGGAGAACCCGCGCGCGTTCCTCGCACAGCACTTGGCTGACGTCCAGCGTGTGAAGAAGAGCCAGAGACACGTAGGTCTTCACTCCATTCTTGCACTAGACCTGATCTTCCGGGGGTTTGGTTCATGTATGTGGGTATTGCTACGCAACACAGGTGCCGTTCTTCGAGGACCAAGACCTAGAAGCCATATTCGCCGCGTTCGACGTCACGGATCAGGGTTACATCAGTCCCGAGCAATACGACCAAGGTACTTTACACGCAGTGTCGACGCATCTCTTGGCAGTCTAAGCATATGCGCATGCCTTGCTGTTTGTGTGTAGCTCTGAAGAACCTGGGCATCGAGCACCCGACGCTCCGCTTGCCAGAGTCTGTGTCGGCGATCAACCAGAACCTGTTCATTCGGAGCATGTGCGTCTTCGTTTTCATGTGAAATTCCTGTCGAGGGCTTCTCACCAACATATTCTGTTGTGCGACTCTGCAGGACCCAAGAGCTCAAGAATGCATCCGCGTCCTTCATGTAGTGTGGGAAAAGTACTTTGAAGTAGCTTTAGAGAGCTCTTCACGTGGCACGTTAGAACTCCAAGTACGGCGGGCACGGACAGAACGACCTTGTCAGGGCGCCGCTGGCTTCGTTGCGTCGCATGTCGAGCATCTGGAGCTTTGGGCAGTAGCGCTTGAAGCACTGGGACGTGAATACACTCCAAATCGCCTGCACACCAGCGTTGCGGATTCGATTCTGCCGCACGTCAATGACTCGAAGAGCCTGCAGCGTGCCTTTCAGCATCGCGTGCGCCATCGCCTTTGCTCCTTCATCGCCAATGATGTTTCCCTGTAGGATTAGGTCCAGGAGCTCAGGGAGTCCGCCTTTCTCGAGTGTATTGAGCAGCTCCTGGAAGCTCCTCGCGTCGATGCTGTTGCAGCGAAGATCGAGAATCTGCAGTTGCCCGCAGGCGCCGCGGATGAAGCAGTCGGCGAGCGCAGCGACCCCCGAGTACTTGATGTGATTCCAGCCCAAGTAGATCCGTTTCACACGAGGACACGCCCCAGTCAGCAGCGACCTCGCTAGTTCTACGCCACCGTGGTCACCGATGGTTTCACCTCGGATCTCTTCTATGTGCTTGAAGCGCTTCAGGTTCACCGTGAAGAACAGCTTCTTTGTAGCAACCGAAGTCGTTGACAGTTGTCTCGTCAGTGCTGGTCGAGAGCTGCTGCTTCGACTCGCCCCCAACGCATTTGCTGGATTGAACGAAGTTGCACTAATGTCATTGTTGCCTCTGCCCTGAAATGCTGGGAGTGGTGTCCCTGATGCAGACCGCATCGGCAATGCATCAGGTATGTTGATGCGGAGGATGAGCAGGCTCGAAGTCTCATCTTGTTCTTCGAAAGGAGCAGCCGTTGGTGTATTGATCGCTGGGAGGATCCCAGCCCGTCGCGCGATTTCGTCCGCTGTGTCGATCGAAGTATGCAGGTGGCGGGCAACTTCTGCTTTCTGGAGCTGCTCTTCTCGCCGCAGGTCTTCAATCTGAATCAAATCAAGCGAGATGGCCGTTCAGCCTCGTGCACAGCATTCAAGTAGCAATGATAACAAAATACCTTCTGCAGTGCAGCTCTCTCCTGAGCTGCTTGAAGCGCCACCTGCTGCTCTGCGATCTTTCGCTTCTCTCGAGCGCGGTTGTCAATCGAGAACTTGGTGAGCAGCTCCGTACGTTTCTCACTGCGGACCAACTGATCGTCGTAGCTTTGCACCAACAACCTGAACTCGGTCTCCTTCTGCTTGTTGCGCTTTCGTTGGGTTTTGCGCTTCTGCTTTCGCTCGCGAGCGGCGAGTTTCGCTTCTTTGCACTCTTCGCGGTGTCTGCGCTTGTCTTCTGTGAGTGCGAGTCCAGCAGCGTTCTCCGAATGCCAGCGCACTGCTCCTCTCCACTCCAACACTGGGTGTCTTCGCGCCTCGAGCAATTTGTGCTGCTTGGTCTTGATTTTGTCGACGATCCGAACTACGAACCCTGGTTCTGGCTCATCTTCTTCGCTGCTGTCACTACCACTGGAGTTCGAGCCGTCACTTGATGAGAAATCATCGCTGCTGCTCGAGGTCGCATCGCTGTCAGGCTCGACAGTACTGGGCGACGGCGCACGTGGCTCTGCTTTGGCGTCCTGGTTGATTTTCGTCGAAGGCTCTGCCATCTTGGACATCACAGGCGGCCGCCAGTGTCTCAAGTCTTCACGAAGAAGCGTTCAAAAGCCATCAATGCATCTGCCTCCGGCATTTCGAGCTTCGCATCAAGTCTGCTGGCCTCCGATACTTTGAATGTTCGACGCTCTGGGTTTGTTCAGAATCGTCGCTGATACAATCCGAAATAGCCCAGGAGATTTTCATTTTCGCCGATCTTGTCTGTCAAAATAGATCTTGTTTCAATCTGCACAGTGGCCGTGTACAAGATTTCTCCTCCTCAGAGTCTGAGGCAGTAGCAGATCGCATCAAATGTGCGGATACGACCGATAGCTCTCGCGGAATCGTTGCAGCCATCCGGGTCACCATCACGCCTTTCGACTCTTCCATTCTCAAACTGGAGTCTTGAGCCGCACGTTGAACCACCTCCTGTCCTCGCATTCACACAGCCACATTCAACAGCAATGGTCTCAGAACGTGTACCACTTGCGATCCGCGGTCTCGCCGTCTTCTTCTCGATCGTCGCCGTTGCGACCGCCGGTTCAAGCCACGCCAAGTCGTGTCACTTTGGCGACGAGACGTACAACTCGATGAACCAGATCAACTTCTTCCTCGCGGCGGGCGTGCTCGTAATCCTCTTGTTGACGGCGCGCATCCTCGCGCTCGACGTCAAGAAGATCCGCTCGCCGAGCATGAATGCGCTCCTGACCTTCGACAGCGTCTTCCTCGTCTTTACGTTCTGCGCCGCGATCGGCGTCGCGCTCTCGCCCGCCGGCGGTACTATCTGCACGGGCGACAACGACATGAAGACGCTCCTGCAGGAGGCCTGCGAGGTCAACTGCTCGAATCTCGTGGGCTCGGTTGCCATGATGTTTCTCACCTTCGTCTGCTTCCTCGTGTCAATCCTCTTCACGACGAACGTGATCCAGACAACCGCGGCGTCCAGCGCCGCGCATGCGGAGGACTTTACGTTTGGTGAGACTGGCACGCCGCGCACGCGCAAGCTCCAGCAGAACAGCAACACGACGCTCGGTCAAGTGTAGAGCACACGCACGTAGACAGCAAGAAGCCCTACTATGTATCTATTTAGGAAGACTATGAAGAAGGTAGATGCAGAGCTGTCGATACACCACCACCACAGTCATTAATAGAGAGAGCATGCATCTATACCTTGCGATACGCATCATACAGAACTTGCGCTCGTCATGACTCGCATGCACAAGCGCCTATACACCCAATGGGCAGAAGATCGCCATGGATTCGCACTTGCCGTTTCAAATGGCAATGTTGAAGCGAGTGATTGTCGATTTTAGACATGTACTACTACTCGTTATAGTAAAATAAGAGCACTTGTTTTGCGTATTTGTGCTTATGTCGATACTTTTATGAGAGAGTAAACCGCTTCAAGGGACTCGAGGTTGTTGAATGATGGAGAGCAAAAGGAAAATGTAAAGTCCTGCGCCAACAGACGACTGGAGCTGTGCGGAAGGAGACCGAGACATTGGCTTAATGTACTTGTTGTCAGCTCTTTTTTCTTCCAGTAACTAAAGAGCCACTCGACAACACACCATGCGTCCGTCACCAGTGGAAGAAATTAGGAGTGTCAGGATTTCACACAACGAAAGTGCCAAAAGCTGGACGGTTGGCACGAACGAAAATCCGTTGATCGATTTTACAAAACACGGTCATTTGACCTGAATGTCTTTGTAAGCATTGACTACTTCTACAATATGTGCACACTCAACCGCCATAGAAAGTAGGTGTGTGTGTGCAAATACTGGTATAAAACTGAGCTTATGGATTCATTTGCTTTGTAGCAGCAGTTCTGCTGTCTTTATATCAAAACAAGGTGCAATCGCCAAACCCATCCCGCTCTTGAGTGTTTTTTTGGAAAAGAAAGGTCCAGTACCAAAAATGATATTGTCAGCCAATCCAAGTCCTCGGAATCAGATATGCATCAGAATCTATTCAACCACAGTCTGATTCGAAGTGATATGATTGGCTAATATCTAATATCTGAGTCCAAAACCGAACTGTCTTTCTCCTTTCCGCTCGGTCCTTTTGACTGACTGCCTGCCTACCTCTTGTATGCGAAAGTCACAAGAAGAGGCGGGACCACAACAGCAGAAGCACGCAACAAGCTGCAGCAGCAGGCGTAGTGGCTTCGATCGCGCCATTCACTTCTGCTCGCGTGCGAATTACATGCAGCGCAGACCGGCAACAGACATTCAAATACACGCATCCAGACACACACACGCGCGCGCACCTCAGTATTAGCCGCGGAGCATGCACACGACGCGGCAGGACGAACCGCTCAAGAAAAGCTGGAGCTTCATCTCCGAGGACTCGTTCTCGGCGGCCGCCTCGGATGTGCCGCTCGACGCGCTCCAGTGGGAGCAGTTCCCCGATTCAGAGGACGACGTGATCGACTTCGCGACCGACCTGCAGCGCGTGCGCGAGCACCAGGACGAGCTCAACAGCTCCGGCCCCAAGCGCAAGCGCACTGTCACGTTCCAGGAAGGCATCCCGGTCGTCTCGCGCACGAGCAGTGTGCCCGAGCCGATCCAGCTGCTGCAGGAGACTCCATCACGCCGCGCGCGGTCCACGAGTGGACCCAGCTTCTTTAACCACACACTCTACGGCAGTCTGCGCTCCGGGCAGTCGGTCGAGCTGTTCTCGAAAGAATACTCCGGGCTGGCGTTCTCCGCGGCAGCGTTGGGGTTCATGATACCGTTCCTCGAGCGCGCGTTCCAGCCACTGCTGTCCGCGTACCTGAGCTTCGACAAGGCGCAGACCGACGCGACGTTCCGGTTCCTCATGCTGCCGGGGATCATCAGCTTCTTCATCGGCGTGCTCTCAGACTTCTTCCCGCTCTGGAGCCTACACCGCAAGGCGTACATCGTGCTCGGGTGGGTCATCGCGTATTTCATGCTCATGGCGCTCGTGGTCGTCGCGATGTTCGACTACCAGCAGAACAATGGCGACGTGACAGTGTTCAGCTTTACTCGGTTCCAGGGCGGCGCCGTGTACGTGCTGCTCATGATGGGCACGAGCCTCGGCGTGACAATCGCGTCCGTCGCGTCGTTCGCGTTCCTCGTCGAGCTCTCGCAGCGAGAGCCGATCCATGAGCGCGGCACGCTGGTACTCACGTACGTGATCACGCGCGAGGTGTTCACGCTGATGGCGTCGATCGCGACGTCTCAAGCGATGGAGACCGACGAGAACGAGAAACTCCAGAGCTTGATCTCGATGAAGGTGCTGCTGCTCGTCATGGCGGTCATCGCGCTGATACCGATCCCGGCGGTGCTCTTCCGACTCGAAGAAGACCGGCGGCAGCTCAAGGTCGACTCAGTGGACCGATTGTCGCTGACGCAGCAGCTCTGGCGCATCCTCCAGCAAGAAGCAGTGTGGCGCATCATCTTATTTATCTGCCTCACGTTCTTCCTGGGGTCGTTCGAGTTCGAGTTTGCCAACACTGCAATTCAGCAGTGGGCTGGCGTTGACAAGGACATAGACCGCATGGGTGACATCCCGTACCAGACAATGATCATCCTCGGGCTCGTGACGTACCGGTACACTCTGCTCAACTACAGCTGGGTGCGCGTCTCGATCGTCGGCTTGCTGATCAACGTGGTCGTGCACGCGGTGTCGTCCATACCCGTGATCTACGACCAGGTGCGCAGCAAGTGGTATTATTTATTGTTCCAGTCGCTCGCGGGGCTCCTGACCGGCGCGACGATCATCGTGACGACGCTGCCGCTCGTCGAGATCACGGAGAACTGCATCGAAGGCGCGACGACGGGCCTCGTGGCGTCCTATCACGTGCTCATCAACGTCGTTCTGCTCACGATCACGGACTGGATGAACACGAGCGAGTTCGTGATGAACGACTTTTCGACGTCGGAGATCGCCAAGGACGCCAGCAGCACGCGCAACCACGTGGTCGAGTTCGAGCTGGTCAACTATGGCATCAACCTGCTCGCGCTCTTCCCGATCTTGTATTTATTGCCGCGGCAGAAGCTCGACGCGCAGCAGATGCGGACGTATGGTGGCTTCAGCAAGTCCGCCGGTATGGCGATCGCGCTGCTCTTCGTTGCGCTCTCGATCTTTGCTGGGACGATCAACATCTTGGCGCTGTTGCACAAGCTGAATTGAGTTGCGTGTGGACGTTGTCGTGAGAAACGAGCGAGTTTACTAGTGCGTTAGTTAGGAAAGCGGAGTTGGAGAACAGGATACCAGGCCACGATGGACGTCGAAGGAGCAAGTCATCGAGGAGGGGTGGAGAGGAAGTATTAGTGCGAGAGAGGACAGTGAGTATTCGATTGTCTGTTGACGATCGACTGGATAAATGTGCAAATGCGTTCTTGAAGTATCCGATGTTTTCAAATATCCGATTTTCTTCTGAAGCCATGCTTTGGGATAAAATCTCATCAAGGGTCTGGATCATTTTGACTGGAACAGGCGCACAGCACTACAAGACGGAACGACATGAGCGAGAGCAGCGCAGTCGTTACGGCGCTGGAGGCCAACCGTGCGCTCGTGGCGCAGCTGCGCGGCGTCGTGTCGACGCTCACGGACGAAGAACGCCGCCTCAAGGGCAAGATGCTGGAGATCCGGCATCGGATGGCGATGCGACGCGCGCAGAAAGCCATCGACGCACTCGCGCCACGCGGCCACCAGCTCCTGCAGCAGCAGGCCGAGGGCGAAAGTGAAGCAGACATATTTGCGAAGAAGCCCGAGAGCAGATACAAGCCCGTGAGCGAGATGCCGCGGTCATACATCCGGCCGAAGCGCTCGTTCTTTAGTGACGCAGCGGGGGCCAGCGGCGCACAGCCACCGCGCAAACGAGGCCGCAAGCCCCGAGGCTACAAGGAGCAGATCCTCGAGCAGAAGCAGAACTTCCACGTGGTCAATAGAGAGGACCCGACGGAGCCACCGCCGAATGAGGACACGCTGTTTCTGCGGCAGCACTCGCACGAGGCGTTCATCGCTGTACCGGCCAAGGTGTTCAACCCAAAAGAGCGCGAGATCGTCCAGGAGTTTGGCGAGGCACAGCTCAAGCTCTTGGCCGTCAGCACCAGCGAAAGTCAAGACCAGAAGATCCCGCTTGAGACGTGGAACCTCATCACAACGCGCACCAAGCCGCCCATCCACCGCTCGGGCTTTGCGTGCATGCTGCGATGGGAATTGCACGACAAACCCGGTCTGCGGCTCTGCGCCTGGACGAAGGACGAGGACAAGGCGCTCCGAGCGCTTGCGAGCGGAGAGGTGGACCCAGAGCTCGTGAACCACTGGGACGAGATCGCCAAGCGCATGCCATTTCCCGGACGACCGCCGGTGCACTGCCTCATTCGCTACCAGACCAAGCTCTGCGCCACGAATTTGAATACCGTGTTCACACCCGAAGAGGACGCGCTCATCCTGCAGGCCGTGAGCGTGTTTGGCGAGCGCTGGAACATCATTGCCGACCTCATGGACGGTCGTGTGCCCGAGCAGCTGCGCCACCGGTGGCAGCTCTCGCTCTCCCCGCAGGTCAAGCACGGCAAGTTCTCGCTCATCGAGGACCGGCGCATGCTGCTTGCGCTTTACGCGTATCATGACAAGCAAACGCCATTCAAGAAGGAAACAATACCGTGGACAGACGTGTGTCACCACACGCCTGGCCGCTTGCAGCCGGCGCTGCGTGACCGGTTCCTGAACTCGCTCAACTCGGAGATCTCGCTCACGTCCTGGAAGAAGCAGGACGACGAGAAGCTGCTTAGGTTGGTAGCGGAGCTGGGCTGGCACTGTCCGGGTCTGTGGGCGCGTATTGCCGCCGAGCTCGGCAATCGGAGCGATTCCCAGGTCTCGCGCCGCTGGCGGTTCCTGGCGCCGGATGAGTACGAGAAGTACATGAAGGAGAAGCGCGAAGCGGGCGCGGCGTCGCTTCCGGGCATCTTTCAGCGCCCGATGCTCGCGCGCCAGCGGGTGCGCGCGGTCAACTACAGCGCCAAGCGCAGCAGCTACAACGTACACGACGCCTTAGAGGAGTCCAGTGATAGTGCTACTGGTGATGTTGATGAAGATGAACCAAGCAGTACTACTGGTAGTGCTGCAGTTAGTGCCAGCGAGCGACTACCAGCTCAGGCCGACGGCTTCTTTGGTAGTGTGGTGATCTAAGTGGTGGCCCTCAAATAGGGTTTCTCTCAGGGTAATAAATAGCATCACTCGAGGTCCGTGACACATGCGCATCTAATTATGACATTGAGAGCTGAGCTCTCTTCTCTCAAGCAGCAGACGGCGCTTCGCTTCTTTCTTCTTGCGTTGAGCGGCAAAGAGTAGCTTGGCAACTTCAGTGCTGGACGTATACAAAGAGCTAGGAACGAGCTCCAAGATGCTGACCGTGAGCGCTATGAACGTGAGGCGCACGAGCATCTCGTCTCGTGGAGCGAGTCGCAGTGGCGGGCCTGGTGGTAGTGGCGGAGCTGCTGGGGCTGGAGGTTCGAGCCGCAGCCTGTACACGCAGTTCAAGATGGACGACAACTACGACCCAGAGGCTGGGAATCGACACACACCGATCATCACGAGCACCAAAGCGACCAAGTGCATCCGGCCCAAGGAGTGGTCACCCGAGGTGGAAGAAGGTAAGGGCATCTAGTTGTATTGAAGACGGAGGACAAGTGGAATTCAGACTATGGATGTTGTTTGTGTGCAGCGTTTCGTGTGCAGCAGGCCGGGTGGCGCGATCTGAAGGAGTACATGGAGACGTACGGCCAGCCCGAGCGCTGGGAGAACGGCTACATCCGCTGCACGCGCGTCAAGAGCAACGGCTACTACACGTACTGGTACGGTTCGTATTTGACTGCTTTCAGTAGAGGTCTTAGGTCTTAACTGACCGTTTGGCATTGCCTCTTGATAGGCGAACATATCGCGAGTGCGACGATAAGTACCTCCACAGCGTCAAGGTCTTCGAGTACGCGTGAGGTGGATACGCTATACCAGCTAGTCTCTAAGCCCTCAATCTACACAACTATTTTTCATTTACTAACCAATGCATCCTCTCAATCAGTTTGAACCTGGACTTCGAGTCCATCATTCACTATAACCTTGTGTTAGAACTGCCTTCTTAGTTGACGAGAAGGAAGCCTGCGACGCCAGAGAGCACCAAAACGAGGAGCGCAATGATCCAGAAGGTGGCGTTCGACTGGGACTTGGTCGCGGACTTCTGGCCTGTCAGTGAGCCGCTCTCGTTTTCTCCCTCCTCATCATCCGAGTCCGCCTTCTTTGGTGACGAGAGGAAGCGGCCGCCCCACGTCTGCTTCTCCTGCTGCTTCTGTTCTGCGAGCTTGAGTTTCAGAACCACGAGAGCCTATTCCCCACACCGTACGGAATTGTTAGTCCAATGCATCCATTTGCACTATCAGGATACCCGTGACGCGCCTTATGTCACTTACCTCACGGATGTTCTTGTCGTTCGGCTGGTGCTTGGCTGCTTGTGTAAGCTTCTTCTTCGCAGCGTCGAGGTCGTCGCGAAGCAGGTGCGCCTTCCCGCCGCGATACAGCGCCTTCGTGTTTTGCGGATCGATCTCGAGCGCCAGGTCTGCGTTTTCGATCACTTTGGCAAAGTCCACGTTCGATTTGTTCAGATAACACGCTGCGAGATTCAGGTACACTGGCAGGCGCACTTCATTCACCGCATCGCGGTGTTTGTCGAGGAACTGCACCATTCCCGGATTGTAGTGTGAGTAAGGAAGAATTATGACTGGGCAGGCTCACAGCTCTCACAAAACCATGATTCATCGTACCTCGAAATGCCACGTGCCCTCGTCAAAGTCGACGTGGTAGAGCGCACGCTCGTACCATTTCACGGCGCGCGCGACGTCTTTTTGCTTGAATGCATCCGAGCCGCGATCCCGGCACTTGACCGCGCTCTCCACGCGAGTCTCAAAGATGAACGACCGCTCCTACTCGCATTGTCACAATCATGCACAAACACGCACGCACAGCATATCAGCTGATGTGCTTGCAATTCTCGTCCGCCATCGTTCACCTACACACCTCGTGAAGCAGCTTTTTGCCTTCGTCGTCCAGCTGCTCATCCAACGCGCTCTCCGCGTGCGTCTCGCTTTCATCGGCGCGCTCTACGCCGCATGGCTTCTCATCGTCTTGCTCGCTCATCGTCGTCGTCGCGGTTGAATTGTGTGAGCTGCTCGCTTTTCCAGAACATGGCAATCTTCATATTCATTCATACAGGTTTTTGCGCCTGTTTGCGCATCAAAATAATGCATAACTTGATGCATTATTATCTATTTCTACAGTCTATCGACTTCCAAGACAAAAAACTTCCAATACAAGACCTGTATTAAATAGTAGCCCCACCATGGTTCCCTCTTCTGAAGTTTTTCTCGCCATTTCAGATTTGGGTACCTCCAACAGAGCCAGAACGACACGCATGCACGATGACAACCCTCCTGACCGACGAGATGCGCACCGCGACGCGCCAGGTGCACGATATCTCCGACAAGTGCGTCTTTTGCTGCTCGTTCGCTATGCAGTGCTGCTATTTGCGTGCTCGTTGGCTGCACTAGCGACTTCACTACGTCTGCTTGAAGTGATCTGATGATGCTGACATGACTTGACGTGCCATGACTGTGTGTACATGAATGTTGCAGGCTGGTGAACGTCAAGCTGCTGATCGCACTGACGAACAATGAGCTCTACGGCCGCTCGGTGCTGCTCTTCTGTACGTACTGTGTGCGTTGTTTGTGGCGTATTGGATAGAACGCGACTGACGGAGCTGTATGACTGACTTGCGGTCTACAGACTACGTGTATGCGCAGCTAGAGGCGTCGATTGAAGCATGCAAGGAGCACGAGTCGTTGCGCGAGCTTCACCAGCTTCTGCCAGAGTTTGCACGGGTATATTTCCACATTACTTCTTGACAGTTATGTTGTTATTCTGATGAAAGTGAAGTAGAAGCGCCCGTGATGAACTAACTCATGGATGCGCAACCACCTTTACAGGCTGACAAGATCTCCAAGGATTTGAAGTTCTTCCTTGGAGAAGACTGGAGCGAAAAGTACAAACCCACGCCCGCGGCGCTAGCCTACGTCAAGTACGTGGTATTTTATATGGCCAACGGTGAACCGCTCGCTAATAATGTGTCTTGCTGTCATGGGCGCTGTTTAGGCACTTGAAGGAGCTGGAAAAGAAGGTTCGAGCTGCAGATTGCCGGGCTGGTATTCGTTCATCATGTGCATTAACACTTGAGACTGCAATGTTTGCTGCTGTGCACGTCCCTGTTTGCAGAATCCGACACTGCTGCTGTCGTACTTCTACCACATGTACACGGCGCTGCTCGCGGGCGGTCAGGTGATCAAGAAAGTGGTGAAGAAGAGCTTCAGCCCACCCGAGGGCGAGGGTCTAAACACGTTTGACTTCGAGTCCAAGAGCCGCATGGTGAAGTTTGGCTCCTCTTGACTGGGTATTGCTACACACACTCACCATGTCGGTCTGCCTGCCTGTCTATTTCATTACCAGGCCCTACGCAGTGCACTCAAGGACAAAGTGAATGGCGTCACGATGGACGACGCCACCAAGCAGCTCGTGCTCGCCGAATCGCTCAAGTGCTTTAAGATGAACAACGATGTGCGTGTTGTGCTGCGTGCTGATTGCAGCTATCATCTCTGTTGCGGACGCAGAGTGTGACTGACGTATGCGTGGTATTTCGATGTCTGAGTCAAGATCGTGCGAAGCATTGAAGGCTCGGGCCGTCAGCTCGTGGCGTGGATTCTCAAGTGGCTCGTCGCGCTTGGACTCATTTACCTGGTACGTTGCGCTTTCTTTGTGTGACATCGAGTCGTGCGTCTCTGACCTCCTTTGTATGGCTCGAATCTTTCGGATTGCACAGACCTACGTGAGTTTTGTTCGCGGCACGTAGTTATAGACACAGGAACCTTTTGGTCCTTTGGTTACATCAAATAGCAAGCAGGCATGCGCATTCTTCAGACTAGACAAGCGCTCTATGACTCTCAAAAAAGGTACTTTTTGTGTGAAGATAACCATTTGCTTTATTTTACCCCATGAGGGTCTTTTACCACATTCAAGGTGCCACCTCCTCAACCCCGCACTAACTGTAAACCAGAGCCTTTTTGCAAAAGGGAAAGCGCGGAACAGCGATGGCGACTTCCTCATCTGTGGCGGCCTTCGCGGCGCTCACGGACCTGCGCGAGCACCTGATCAAGGGCAAGAGCGTCAAAGTGGAGGGCGACGACGTCGTGCTCGTGGACCTCGACGGCTCGGCACTCAAGACATTCCCCAAGCACGCGCCGACGGCGTATCACTCGAAGAACTCGCCCGATAAAAAGTACGATGTGCTAGCGGTGTACACGTGCTACCGCTACGCGTCGCTCACGTTCAGCGACTATGTGCTCAAGTGCCGCTCGGAGAAGGCCACAATGGTCTCGACGGTCGACAAGAAAGACCTCATCGCGTTCTTGAAGGGAGACATCGACGTGTCGCCACAGATCTTGGGCGAAGACGGAAAGCCCACGGCTGCCTCCGTTGCGTCTGGTGCTGTCGATAGCAGCGCCGATGCAGCTGCAAGTGAAACCAAGAGCGCAACGAGTGGAAAGGCGGATGCAGCGAATGGTGCGCAGCGCCATGCCGACGCGGTGGACGCCAAAAAGCGCAAGGTCTCGCACGACGCGAAGGACACAGATCGCCGCAAAGATCACAAGCGGTACGCATGATGCCCTGCATTTATAGATGTTTATTCATCATGTAGATGAATGTTTATGTGTGTACTATTGTCACAGTGAGTCGCAGAAAACTGCTGGCGAGACCACGAGCGCGAACCCTGCCACCAGTGCAAGCGACAGCGCGATCAAGCGCATCTTGGAGCGCGAGTGCACTTTCCGGAATCGCACGAGCGTGCTGAACGCGAACAAGAAGACATTCGAGAATGTGCTCAAGCTCATCGATCTCGTGAACGCCGAGACGAAGGAGAAGATCGAGAAGGCGTCGAAGGCGACGCTGCTCGCACCGACCAGCAATGTGCGCAAGGAGCAGCTGCCACTTTCCCAACTCGTGAAGGACAAAATCCCCGGTGAGTTTTGTATTGCTAGGGTGTAGATGCTTGTTGGGAGATATATCCACAGTTGAAGCTTACGTGGTTCTTCTTGTGTGACAGGAACGCCGATCATTGTCGTGCCGGCGGGTTTTTCCGACTTGTTTACGATGCTCAACGTGAAGGACTTTCTCGAAGACGGCGTGTACGTGCCGAACATGCAGAAGAAGGCCGAGGGCTGCCGCAAGGCGCAGTCGATCATCCTCCAGCATGAAGAAGACGGCGAACAGTACACGTTTAAGATTGTCGACAGCGTCGCGCGCTTCCGTGACAAGGACTGGTGCGCACTTGCTGGGAGTGTCTTGGACGTTATTGTTGTCTTACTCATATTTCTCTATGCTTACCTAGGCGTTGTGTTGTCGCGGTGATTGCTTCGGGGCAATCGTGGCAGTTCAAGGGCTGGAAGTGGAAGTTTCCGCTGGAGGTGTTTAAGAAAGGTACGCGCGTCTTGCTCTATTTTGTGGTTTGAGAAGATGATGAAGTATGGGTTTGTTTAACGTGTTTGCATGCGCACGTGTGCGAAATGCTTTTCTGTGGTTGCTGTAGTGTGCGGCATTCATATCTATAACCAGGGTTCCCAACTCGGCGAAGAGATTAAGCAGTGGGATGTCAAGATCCTCATGGTGCGAAATGTTCGCTTTGAACGTTTATGGGTCCTTATTTTCGAGATGCTGCTGTTGCTGACTTGTTCGTGTTGCTGGCGTTTCTAGATTCACCCGGACAAGCGTCACTTAGACAAGGTTGCCGCGAAGGAGTTCTGGAGCTACCTATTTGCTTTCCTCAAGGTCCGACTGCAGTAAGAACTAGCTGCAATTCTCTCCCCTCTGTGCGACAGAGCACAACCCATCATTCCATCACCATGCAACATGCAAAAAAGACGAGACTTGACCTGTTGCAGGAAGCTTTTAGAGACGAGAGAAGCGAGAAGGATGTGAACGAAAGAGAAAAGAAGGCAAATGGATATTTGAATGGCAACCGGTTTGTAAATGCACTCGCTCTCCTCATGTGGCAATAGTGGTGACGTTGATGACGAGGTCTAGTAAATCAAAAGCGCGCTCAGGTCTGCTTCGGTGGCTAACATCATGTTTTGCCAGCAGATGCTTCCGCTGATCTCGGATGTATTAAAGGCGCTTTTTCAGAAGTGGAGGTGAGGTGCCCAGGTGCGTGTATTTAAAGATTCTTTCGCCCTTCCGTTCTCTTCTCGCCTGCCTGTTTGCGCGTCCGTTTCCAATCTCATCTGTGTGTGCTGTCCAACTTTAGCTGCACGCGCGTATGTCTGCAGCAAAGCGAAACACGAAGCACGAGCCGTCGTTACTGAAAATAGGAACTCAGCTCACGAGTCACGCCAGCCTTCAAGCGCTTGTTTGCGATCAGTTACAGAGTGCAAGTGGGACGAGTGCTTCGCGCGGTGACGTTGATGCACTGGAGCCGCGCGGTGGTTGTTTGAAGGCTCTTGAGACGATAGAGCGTTCAGGACAAAGGCGACCGACCAATTCTGCAGTGAAGGAGCCAAGCGTCAAGGGGTTCAAGCGCCTCCACTCGTACAGCACGTGTGTGCGTCAAACGAACGAGCCAAGAGCGGACGTGGGTGAAGGAGGCACAGCAGCGAAAAAAGCAGTCGGTAGTCTTTGTAAACAAAGCCGCCGGACTGCGCTCGACGGGAGGACAAACTGGCGCTCCGAAATCGCAAAGCAAAACACGGGGACCAGTTTATAGCCGTGACGTCCGAAGAGGAAGAGCAGACACATACAGCCAGATTCGAGACGAAATACGGTGCCACGATGTCCAGCGTCACAAGTGCAGCAGGCAGTAGCAAGAGCTCGACCAAACAAACCCTTAACAACAATGCGCCGTCCTCTTCTTCGTCCGCGCAAGCGCATACTACTGCAAACGCTGGCCCCACACCCGTGCTCAAGACCGCTGCAACTCTCGCGCATCTGGCAAGCAGCAAGAGCTTCAACAAAGTGGCGCCAGAAGACATGGTCATCGCCCCCGCGCCGTCTCCGAAAGAGCGCATCCAGCTGATACTTGAAAACAAGTACATCAGCTCCTTCCTCACGCTTTGCACGATCTTCGCCCTCTTTGGCGACGACATCCGCGTGAGCTTCTGTCCGAAGAGCGCCGACATGACGATTTACAACCTGCTCTTCGTGTGCTTCATCTTCTTCTCCATAGAGCTCGTGCTCAGCGTGTACAGTCGCCCAAACTACTTCAACCGCGGGCTGGGCTTCTCGTTCTACTTAGACGTGGTCTCCACGGTCTCGGTGATCCCTGACATCGACTGGATCTGGTCGCACGTCATTGGCTCAACGGCATCGGGGAGCTCGAGTCAGACTGCCGCGCTAAAAGCTGGGCGTGCCTCGCGGGCCGGTACCAAGGCGGGGCGAATCGTGCGACTCGTGCGGCTCTTCCGCATGCTGCGTATTCTCCGTGTGCTCAAGAAGAACAAGAACCAAGAGATGCAAGTGGTCGAGATCTCCGAGCCGTCCAAGATTGGGAAAGTGCTGACGGAGAAGACCACGAAGCGTCTGATCATTCTGGTGCTGCTCATCATCATCGTCTCGCCGATCATCGACGGCTCGGTCGACTTGACGCAAGACGACTTCCAGGATTCACAGCTCGAACGCTTGCATCGGTACACGCAAGACTACAACCAGTCGGGGCAGATCTCGGAGGACCACATGAAGAGATTGGTGGAGCAGTACGTGCGCGACTGCAATGGGTTGATCGTGAATATGCACATCACGAACGTCGACGACGCGAAGCTCAGCTCGTGGCTGGACGGCGTCACATTCCAGCATCTCGACAGCGACGAGTCTGACTGGCTGGCCACATCACCTTACAGTCTAAAGGAGAATCCGAAGACCGGGTGGACGGCGGCGAAGTACATGGTCGCCGTCCCCGGCGACAAGTACCGCTCGAACGAGCTCACGACGGTGGAGAACTACGGCTGCTACGTGAACAACCTGTGTGTGGACTGCGACACGGTGACGTCGGCAAACCAGACATGCCACTCGTGGGTCTCATTCGACATCTCGTCGTTCACGACGAACGCGGGCAAGCTCAACATCGGCAAGACGGTAGTCGTGATGATCTGCTTTGGCGTCTCGATCTTCGTGCTCACGCGCGACGCCGAGGTAATGGTCATCGGCCCCATCGAGCGCATGATGCGACTGGTGACGCAGCTGGCGCAGAACCCGCTCGGCGCGACCGAGGCGAAGAAAGAACTCTATGAACGGGACGACCAGGGCGAGGACTACGAAACCAAGATGCTCGAAGACACGCTGGGTAAGATCGGGCGGCTGCTGCAGGTCGGCTTCGGCGCCGCTGGTACCGAGATCATCGCCAAGAACATGGGTGGCGCCGGGGAGCTGGACGTGATGATCCCCGGCAAGAAGATCACGTCGATCTTTGGCTTTGGCATCATCGAGCACTTCACGGAGACCTGCAGTCTGCTGGAGGAGGACGTAATCACGTACATCAATACGATCGCCGAGATCGTGCACGGCGACGCCAAGATCTTCCACGGCGCCGCGAACAAGAACATCGGTTCAGCGTTCCTGCTTGCGTGGAAGATGTGTGACGGCGCGCTGCCGGGCATGCGCGACCCGCGTGACCCGGCGGACAAGCCACGAATGGACACGGCCGAAAAGCTCAAACGGCGCGAGCAGATCTACATCAAGAGCGCCGGGTCGGGCGCGGTGGCGCGCCGCGTGTCGCCCACAGAGCTGGTTGACAGCGCGCTGACAGCGATCCTCAAGATGCGCGTAGACATCCACAACGCGAACCACCACGGTACGCTGCACAAGTACTGCACAAACAAGAAGCTCGTGGCCGCATTCGAGGACTTTGAGGTGCACCTGGGCTTTGGGATGCACATCGGCTGGGCCATCGAAGGCGCGATCGGCTCCAAGTACAAGATCGACGCGTCGTACCTGTCACCGAACGTGAACATGGCGGCGCGTCTCGAGGCCGCGACGGGTCAGTTCGACGTGCCCATGCTGCTCTCTGAGTGGTTCGTGGACGAGCTCTCGGCCGAGGCGCGACGGTTCTGCCGGAAGATCGACCGCGTGGCCGTCAAGGGCAGCGAGATCCCGATGGACTTGTGGACCTTCGACATCGGCCACTATCCGACCGAGGGCGTGCCGCCGATCGTCATTGAAGGCAAGCAGAAGGCGGTGGAGTTTGGCGTCGATCCGATCTACAAGACGCTGCAGGAGGGTATCCCGAAGGCCTTCTTCGAGAACTTTCACGAGGGCATTGGCGCGTACTTTGGTGGCAAGTGGGACCACGCGAAGGAGAAGCTGGGCGCCGCGAACCAGATCTGGGAGGACGGCCCCACGAAGGTGGTGCTCAAGGTCATGGAGACCGAGAGCAAGGGCACGTTCGCCGCGCCCACGTGGTGGAAGGGCTTCCGGCAGCTCACCGAGAAGTAGGCGCGACTGTGGTGTGTTGGTGATAAAGTGAGTGCTCACATCACAGCCAGCCATTCTCGATGCACAAAGAGCTGAGCCGTTCGCTGCCTGCTGTGGTGCGTCTCACGAGACCGTTGTCAGTCAAAACCGTTCAGAGATTCGACAACGAACCCATTGCCACGAGACAAGAACGACTCGAGCGCGCGCCACATGACAGGAGACAAGAGGGGTAAGTTAGTTTGCCTTCGTGTGGTCGACGGCTGCTGACGAGTGGGAGATTTGCGCAGACAGAGCCTTTAGAGAATGAATAGCGACCCACAGACACGCACGAAAGCAGGAGTTTTGGTAACAGCAGCGCTGGTTGGCTCTGCTCAGCGCCAGCGAGTGAATGACACGAATTGTATTTAGAAAGACGGTCCATAGTCGGTCTCCAGCATGCCACTAGATCGTTCAGGGTCATCGTAATCATAGTGCTGCTGCTGGTGCATCGGCTGCTGCCTTTGCGACTGACGCCGCTGCTGACGCGAGTTCTTCTTGGTTTTTCTCTTCCGCTCTCGGTCGATGCGCATCTCACAGTCCGCGAGCCGCTCGAGCACCTGGTGGACCGTCAGGTGTGGCTGCACACACTCGCCCGTAGGTTTTGGACACTGCACGGGCGCGTGCACGTTCGCAAAGTCCACCGGTTGCGCCGCAAAGCAAAACGAGAAGCTCGGCTTGAGCCACTCGAGGCGCATCTGAGTAGAGGACGGCGGCGGAGACACATCACCGCGACGGTCGACCTTGTTCGCGATCTTGAGCAGCTTGGTGTAGTCGTCAAAGCGCCAGAGCGTGCTGCTGTTGATGGTGCCAGCCGCCGCCCGCGCGCGGCGGATGTGCATGGCAGTACAGACCTCCTTATTGGCGATCTTTGGACAGACGCCGTCGAGGAAAAAGGGCAGGCAGTAGCTTCCCGTGCGGAAGCAGTAGGGCGCGCGGCCCTTCTCGTAGCTCCACTTGGGCAGCACAAACTCCACGATGTCTCTGGACTCGCGTGGGCTGCTGACGAACTGGAAGAAGTCGAAAATGTGGCTGTCTGCAGGGCTTTCTCCCATCTCTGCTGGCAGTGGTGGCGTGGTGGCCATAAGGAGCTCAATATCCCCGTCCGAGCGCGACTGCACGAGATAGTTGCCCGCTGGCACGTTGCACGTGGCTGCAAACACGTCGTTCACGATCTGGAAGTTCTCCATTGGACTGCACAAGATAAGACAACAACAAGGTTAGTCAAATATGGGACTCTATGGCAGACAACACTAGCGAACCAAACAACTCACTCAAAGAGCTCCGGCGCATGCGTGGCGTCGTGGCCGTAGACGAGCGACGCGAGCGAGTGCTTCTCCCAGGACGTCACGGCAAGAGACTGCGGATCCAGGCGGCCGATGAGCAGCACGGCGCTGCCCCGAAGCCACGAGTGGAGCCAGAAGCGCCGCTTCTCGTTGCGCGTGATCTGCTCGTCGATATCGAGAAAGCGATAGTCTGGTTTGATAAAAACGCTCAGTGGGTGGGACTTCTCAGGCACTGGAGCAAGCGTTCCCGTAGTCTCTGCTTTGAGCTTTGGCTCGTGCGAGACGCTCTTGAGGACGACATGCGCGTGGGTTGTGCAGCGCACGAGGATGCGCCTCCCACCCAGCTCCCAGACGTGGTACGCGGTCCTGCCTCGCGTCTCCGTCTGCTGCTGCTGTGGCAGAATGGATTCGTCTGCGTTCGTCTGCACCATACAACGTATGAGTGAGTATTGACTCAGTGTGGACAGTGAGATGGCATGAGGGGGCATTGTTGGGAAGCCGTACCTGCAGAGTTGCGAGAAGACTCGCTCGCCCGGCTTCAGCCATTTTCTCTCGCGCGCTCACAGCTTCCGACGGGATGGGCTTGTCAAAGTACACGTGTTTCTTCGCAATGCCATTCTTGTTCACGAACACGCGGCTCTTCACCGGAACGACCCACTTGCGGGGCTGCAGCAGATAGTCAAACGAACAGAGCACGACAAGCGATTAGTGATAGCTACTCAAACTCTTGGGCTGCCTTGAACCGTTATACAATCGCTCGCACCTTGCCCAGGCCCTGCTGCCGTTCGACGTCAAAGAGTCGCACAAGCGTTGACGATGCGATGGCCACGTCGCAGTCGAACTTCTCCATGAGCTTCTCGGCGCGGACGTCGGCCGAGATCGCGTGCCGCACGAGAGATGCGTCCGTAGCACTGACTCCTACGTGCCAGTCGTCCGTCGCTGAGACCTGCATGCCGTTGACAAAGCGCTCTTCATTGACAGTGACGCACACGCCGTGGCTGAAGACCTCCTTGACGTACTTCATCACGCACAGGTCGCTGCCACTTGACGTCGCCATGTCGCCGCGCGTCGCGATGCGCAGCGACGGCTCAAAGTACCGCGGGTACATCTGGAAGACGTCGTTGCCGCACTGCGTCAGCATTTTCTTGTACTAGATGCGCATCCACACACGCACAGTCCACACACTTAAACGTGAGGCACTTGTGAACCGAAGAAGACAGCCTCCGATAGGGCCATAACGCAGAAGTACATACCCAGGACTCGACGGCTGGAGGCACAAACACCATCGCTGGACCCAGTTCACTCATTGCGACGGCTTTAACGTCGCGGTATAACGCTTTGCGCTCTTCCGTGACGCTCGCGTTCAGTGCCTGCCAGTGCTTCACCTCGTCGGCTGACAGCGCCAGGATCGCAGGGAGTCCGCGCTACACATGCCCAACGTCAGGCCACCACCAGTAGTATCAGTACCTCTCTCTATAGCGCTTTTCATGAATTACAATGAATGATTTGTCAAAAACGTACCCGCTGAGCGTGGATGCGCTTCTGGAGCAGCTCCATGAAGCGCTCGTGCTGCGGGATCGTGAGCATCGAGAGGCGGCGACTGAGGTTGTCCACACGGGCGCGCAGGGCTCCAAATCGCTCCTTCTTCTCCGCTAGGAGCTCAAGCAAGTGCTTCTGCGTCTGTGGCTGGCGAGGTGCGCTGCTCGTAGATGCGGTCTTTATCATCGCTACCACGCGGGATGACGACGGCACTGCGGCTGGTTTATCGCCGACGGCCTCATGCGCAACAGCAGCAGCACTCTGCATTGGTGTGTCGTCCGCCGTGTCTGTTCTAACTGTGGGTGTTATGTATGCAGCATGGGACTGCCGGTTGCTGCTACTGTTGCTGCTGGCAGTCGTCAAGCACGTCGCTCTGATGAGCTCTTCGTCGCCATACAACGCGGACTCGGCGGCGTCCCCGTACGCCGAGAAGCGCGCGTAGCCTGCCTCCGAAAAGAACGTGGTGCTCAAGAGTGTCGGAGATCTCTCTGATCCATCTGCAGAATCAGCAGTAGGTGCCTTGCGCTTGCGCGAGAAGAGCGGCGGTGGCACGGCGAACGCATTGCTGCTCTCCATCTCTTCTTGGTGCCAATGCGCCACTTGGTTTCTTCATTTTCGATGCGCCATGAAATGTTCATATTTTCATCCAATCAAGTAGTGTGATTTTAGTTTTCATCCAATAGAAATCAAGAGTTATAATCTGAGGAGATGTGTAGTTTGCATTTTTGAGATTGCCAAACAGCGAACAATATGTCGGTGCTACTGGAGACGACGCTGGGCGAGATCGTCGTGGACGTGTACGCGGAGGACGCGCCGCTGACCGCCAAGAACTTCCTCAAGCTCTGCAAGATCAAGTACTTCAATAACGTGCTCTTCTTCAACGTGCAGGAGAACTTCATGGTGCAGTCAGGCGACCCCACGGGCACGGGCCGCGGCGGCACATCGCTCTACGGCCAACTCTACGGCGCGCAGGCCAACTTCTTCGACGACGAGATCCGCCCGCACCTCACGCACAACAAGAAGGGCCTGGTGCGTAGACACCACCATGTATACACGTTGCTGTATGTATAACCCACTCACCCTCTCACTCTGTGTATGTGTATTTGTATGGAACAGGTGGGCATGGCGAACTCGGGTCCGAACACGAATGCGTCGCAGTTCTACATCACGACGCGCGGCGAGGACCTCGCGTACCTGGACGGCAAGCACACGATCTTTGGCGAAGTGGCCGAGGGCATGGACGTGCTCGACAAGATCAACGAGCTGTACGTGGACAAGGACAACCGGCCGTTCCAGGACGTGCGCATCAAGCACACGTACGTGCTGGACGACCCGTTTCCAGACCCGGAGCTGCTCGTGGTGCCACCCGAGTCCCCGAAGCGCGAGCGACCTGAAGAAGAGAGTGTGGAGGTGCGTCTGGCCGCGGACGAGAGTCTCGAGGACGAGCATGAGGGCCGCACGGAGGAGGAGATTGAGAAGTCGATGCGCGAGAAGGAGGCCAAGTCGCGCGCCGTGGTGCTTGAGATGATCGGCGACCTGCCGGACGCGGACGTCAAGCCGCCCGAGGAGGTGCTCTTCGTGTGCAAGCTTAACCCGGTGACCGAGAGCAGCGACCTGGACATGGCGTTCTGTCGCTTTGGGAGCTGCAAGAGCGAGGTGATCCGCGACTTCAAGACGGGCGACTCGCTCTGCTTCGCCTTCGTCGAGTTCACGGACGCCAAGCACTGCGAGGAGGCGTACTTCAAGATGAACAACGTGCTGTTGGACGACCGGCGCATCAAGGTCGACTTTAGCCAGTCCGTGTCGAAGCTCTGGAACAAATTTGCGAGGCGCGGACCGTGGGAGAAGAACGACGGTGACAAGAACAGTAAGTACGGCGGTGGCGGCGGCGGTGGTAACAAGAAGACCAGCAAACTCTTTGGGAACCAACGTGGTGAACGTGGTGGGAATCTGTACCTGAAGCCTCAGAAGCGCACGGCTGGGGACGAATTCGATCTCGTGGATGGCGACGAAGGTGAGTCGCGTTACGGACGAGAAGCTGGGAGTAGAGGTCGCGAAGATGAGTCTCGTCGTCGTGATCATGAGAAGCGACGATCACCGCCGTCGTCTAAGTCTCGCAATCACGATCGTGACGGTGATCGTCGAAAAGACCGAAGCAGCAGCAAACGGGACAGAAGCGCAAGTCGCGATCGCGAGAGCGACAGGAAGAGCAAGCGACGAGAACGTAGCCCCAGCGTAGAACGACGCAGCACCAAGGTCCGGGACAAGCGAGAGCGACAGGACCGTGACTCAGACCGTCATCGCGCGGGCAGTCGCAACCGTGAGAGACGCGATGAGCGACGAGAGCCATCGAGCCGCCGCGACGACTCGAAGCGCAGTCGCAGCCGAAGCAGCCACCGTCGTGAGCGAGACAGCGGCAGCTTCAAGCGCAGATAGAGCGAGAAGAGGCCAAGGCACAAGGAGAGCGAACCGAAAGATCCATGAACTAATTTCTAATCCACGCAGTGCTTCGTCTGCTATGATCTATAGGAATGTACTAGTCGTACAGGCTAAGCCAGCTCAAGGGCACTCTCTAACAGTGTGTGCTGCTGCTGCTTCTTCTTCTTCCTGTTCTCCAGCGAAGCCTCAAAGAGCTCAATGAAGAACGAGTCGTTGCAAATCGCCTCCAAGGGCTCCACACGCAGCAAGTGGACGTCCTTCGTATGCTCAAAAAAGTCCAGAGGCGTCCCATCTCGCGCGTCCCTCGCATCCACGATGTGCGGCTCGTGCGGGAGGATATTGTCGTCGAAGAACACCACATGCGTCTCGTCGTCACTCGGGTCCATGGTCATGAGCTTGCCCGCGCGCGCGTCCTCGCAGTTGCGGAACCAAAATGGGTAGAAGTCGCGAATCGCGAGCGTCGCCTGCTGCGCTCGCCACTTGCTGGTGAGGAACTCGTGGATCGCAGAGATGCCTGTGACCACCTGGAACTTTGAAAGTGACTGCTCATAGAACGACAGGTCGTGGGGCTCATCGTCGGCTTTTGGTTGCTCAAACGTTCCCATTACGAGTGCCGTGAGCTCGTCCGAGCGGAGAAACGTGCCAAAGCGATGCGCTTCTCCATTGTCACATTGCTGGCTCAGGTGGATTCGCCGGTCGACGCCACCGTCACTACCATCCATACGTGGTAATGAGTCATTGAGCTGGAAGAACGGATGCCTGCCCTCACAGAAGCAATTGAACTCTCTTGCAATGCGCGCAAGGTCGTCGCCGTAAGTGCGGAAGACGAGGATGAAGCGCGTGCCGCGGGCGTGCAGGTGCTGCAGCAGGCGGAAGAACGCCGGCAGGATGAAGAAATACTGCGGCGCGTCATCACCATCACCGTCCACGAAGAGCCCCGCCGCTTCCATGGCCTGATGCTGCTCCTTGTCGCCTGCGATGATGGGCAGCTGGAGGGTCTCGAGCAGCGCCTGGTGCTCTAAGGCGAGCGCTTCACCGGCGTTCCCGGGACTCGTGAAGTCCTGACGCAGCACCTTGCGCTGCTTCTTGTTGCGCTTCGCGGTCGCTGGGTCCGCCGACATGGGGTACTAGCACATAGTTCATTGACGCAGTCAGCTAGTAGCCCGTCGATGAATGTTACTGTACTATCGATTTGTATTGGTCAAGATGAAGAGCTCATCGCACCTTGGCTCGGAGGAACCTCCCGTAGCTCACGAGCTGGTCGTCGTCTCCAGAACCCAAAAGGGCCTCCTCAGCAGCTGCATCGCTGGTACATGCGCGCACGTAGCGTCCGTTCCACTTCCACGTCGTCTCGCCGCTCTCGACGTCCTCTGTGACGGTGCCGAGCGCGCGTTCCGTGAGCAGGTCGTTTAGGATGTGCGCGAGGTCCTTGCCCTGCACGGGGTCGTGCATGATCACGGTCTAGTATCACAGAGAGAAGAGCGAGGCTACTGTCAGAATGAGGGTGCCATGGACGCGTGTATGGGACATAGTGACAGTGCAGCAGAGCGCACTGCGTACCTTGTTCACATCGAAGTAGAGGATCACAACGTCATCCGCCATTCTGATGCTGGCGTCACGTTTGCAATTGTGAAGGTCAAAGAAAGACAGCAATAAAATAGACCCTCATGGGGTGAAATGGTAGCTGCTGTATACAGTATACTGGGACTAGCATGTATACCTACCTACACTTTTGCTCTTTAAGATGGACCTCGAAGCCGATGCTGGTCCACACTCCGGTCCTTCTCGCGCATCTGCGCGGCCTGCACGAGTACACGCTCGATCTGCACGTGTGCGAGCGTCTGCAGCGTCTTCAGTGAGCCCGAAAAGCCCTCATTCAGCAGCTGCGCTCGCTGCGAGCGGATCAAAGCGCAGCTGATGTAATGGAGGAAGCTGAAGCGCCTCGGGTCTGCGAGCAGCGAGTCCCAGATGCGTAGCGTCGCTTGCATCGGGAACTCGCGCGTGAGGAGCGTCATGTACCAGCGGAGGCTGTATAGATCCGGCGTGAGCCCAATGGAGTTCTATAGATCGACATCACACATTGAGTCAATCCCACACATAGTTTCAGCCTCACTATAGACACTGAGATGCATATCAGGCTCACCAAATGTTGCCAGAGCGGTGCGTCGTGCTGTCGGAGCAGCAGCGTGAGCCGCGTCATCTGCGTGTCCACGCCACTCTTCGAAGGGTCCGTTGGCGATTTCAGGTACAGCAGCTTGACGGACCTCATGATCGTCACAAACGAGAAGAACGCGTCGGCTTCGGCCTCCTGTGCCCGCTCATCACTGTTGTCCGTGCCGTAGACGAACACGATCGGGGCGAGGATCTCGTTCATGCCCTGCATGTACCCGAGCTCCGGGTGGAGCTTAGCGAACACGAAGAGAATGCGCAGCATCCATTGCTGCGCAATGCCGCCGATCGCGAAGAACGGTAGCGCGCTCTGCGTGCGCGACACGTCCTAATCGAATCAATATGTGCGTCAGACTCGACCAGTACTCAATCGAATTATCAAGCACAACACCTTGTCGATCTCTTTCATGAGAGCGATATCCTGGTCGTACGCGTCCTTTGGTATGGTAGTCACGTGGCTGGGGCTCGTCGTGCCGGACTGTGTGTCATGACAAGGCTGCTTGCCGACCACACTCTGTCGCCGGCAGCCGAGAAACTCGCGTTTCCAGTCCTGATACGTGCGACGCTTCTCTGCGAGCAGTTCGGGCCACTGCGCTGGATTCTCATCCAGCACGCCGAGCAGGATGCGCCATGCGATGGGGCGAGTCGACGCGCTCTCCGCCGTTGCGTCACTCTCGCAGCAACACCCACCGCTGAAGACGCAATCGCGAAGCTGCTCGACATCCAGCTTCACTCGCTTGTCTCCGTCCTCCTCGTCCGCATCGCGATGTGGCGTTCGCAGCGCTGACTTCGCCGCGGAGAGATTGAGAGCGCCGAGCAAGCTCGCCAAGCGCTCTGCCGCTCCAATCGACTGCGTAGTAACGTCACCACTACCGGCCACTTCAGACACGTCACTCGCACTGCTGCTGCTGCTACTGCCGTAGAGTCCACTGCTGCTGCTGCTACTGCCGTAGAGTCCACTGCTGCTGTTGTTCTCGCTCGGACGCGTCGCGCTGCTCTGCAATCTCTCGGAGCTGCTCGCCGCCATCTTCGTCACCATCGTACGCTCGGCACAGCGCAACTGCTTCAGTTACAGTGCGATACAGTGAGCGACTATCAACCGCACGCCCACGAAGTTGGCCCCAAGTCATCTATCGAGCGCCATGGCATGTGCCACTTAGCCGAGCTATAAATAGCATCGAGTTAACAATAGCGCACATGGGCGGCGATCCGACGAATGTGCCTCTTCATGAGGTAATGGTCATCCAACATGCATTGATTGCCTTACGCCATGGAGACATCACCACCGAATGGGCGCGAGCGCGGCTGCAGCCACAAAATGCAGCCAACTAAAAGTTAATGGCTTCACGCGGTTTGCTTGCTTCGTCACACACACAGCGTTGAAGCGCCACCCATAATCGCCTCACTGCTCATCTTTCGATTGGTCCGGCCTTGCTTAGTTGGAATTATATGACAAGAAGGAGCAGTGTACAGCTTTATTCAAGATTCGACGAGAGATTACTTTGACCAAGTTTATATATCTTTATTTGATATTATCTGATTAGGGATAAAACCTTGTGTTCACTTGATTTCACCTCACTTGACAAAGAATGAATGCGTTTGTTTTTCACCACTCTATTCACCCACATAAGTGCGAATTCAAGACTTCACCGAACCTTTTATAATACACAATACTATATATCAGTTTATGTGTGCTTGTAAAGAGGCTATTTACATAGTTACATAAACATAGTGAAATGAGTATTTGTAATGAAAAGGGTACTGATCACAAAGAGACAAGTGTAAATCGAGGGAGAGGGTGATGGCAAAGAACACTTGCGACATGTTCTCGCTCTCTCTCTCACTCCCTTCACCAAGAAGCTCTGAGCACCAAAGCCAAAAGCAAGCACATAAAGAAACTCAGCAGCTGGGCGCAACATCCGATCCACCTCCAGGTGTCCTCGCTCTCCCTCACTCTCACCACTCTATCTGTCTGTGCACGCCCGACCGTCGACGCACTCCGTCTCGCTCTATTCTCGCGCTGTGCACACGCGCACTCCCGACAAGCGACGCGATCCATTCGTGCTGAGCAGCACGCACTACCAAGCAGAAAGCTCCGAAAGAAACGCACACACGCACACGACAAGCTATGATGGCGCAACACGGTGTCGCAGAAGACGTCAAGACCAGTGCGACGGCGAAAGCAGCGATCGCGAGCAGAGTGAGCAGCAGCGCTGGCGACAGCAGCAACGGCGGCGGCGTCAACTCGGAGTTGCTCATGAGCATGATGAACTGCGTCGACACGTCGATGTTCTCGGCGCAGCAGCTGCACAACTGGGAGCAGATGAAGTTCCGCATCAAGGCCGCGGCCGAGCACAACATGCCGCTGGGCGCAGATGTCGTGCAAGATTTCATCAAGAAGAACGCCCCAAAGGCGAACGGAATCGCGATTACCTCGACCAAGAGCGAAAGCGGTGACCAGCAACAACAACAGCAGCAGCAGAGCGTGGACTTCCGACAGCCACTGCACCGCGAAGCGAGCATCCAGGATGTACTCGCGTGCCTCTTGGAGCAGCAGGCGCCGACGTCGCGCACGATGAGCACGAGCGGCGGCAGCTTTCTGATCAACTCGGATCTGAAGAACCGCGCGCAGCAGTCCGAGGACAACAAACCGTCGCTGAAGAGCCTACTGAGCTCAAACGATTTTTCGATGACTGAGAAGAAGGAGAGCTTACGCCACCTTCTCAGTTTCATTGACAACTCGTTCGCAAGCACGGCCGAGCCAATGACGCAGGTGTACAAAGACTGCGAAGATGGATCTTTGCAGCGCCTCTCGAGCCTACAGCTGATGCGTTCGTTCATGACGCCAAACGCGAATGTGCAGTCGATGGGCCGAACGACGAGCTTCGAGATCATCCAGGCGATGCTGAACGCGACGTCGAACCAGGCGATCCAAAAGCCCATGTCGAGCCAGGACAGTTTCCGCTTCCAGCACTTGGCGCGAACGCTCGAGTCGATTGAGAGCGACGTCGGGTACGACAACGAAGACTATGGCGGCGACGACGTTGTGCAGGTCGACAACCTGGACAACCTGCTAGATTACCACGGCCCTCCTGCGCCACAAGCGGCGTCGAGCGCCCCTACGATGGGTGCTCCTGGCTTTGTGGACACGCAGGCGCTGTTGAACCCGACGCGAACGATTTACAACGAATACGGCGGTATGGCGCCTGGTAGCTACCAACAGCAGCAACAGCAGCAGTATGCTCCAGCCGACGCGAATAGCATGCACGCGATGTACGCATCGCAGCAGTACGATGCGAATGGCAACCTCCCGTCTGTCGACTACGCGAACGGC
This sequence comes from Globisporangium barbulae, assembly GCA_023337805.1. NCBI lineage: Eukaryota > Oomycota > Peronosporomycetes > Pythiales > Pythiaceae > Globisporangium > Globisporangium barbulae. Next base: position 45,196 of record JAADXK010000011.1, on the reverse strand, counting down.
CAAGCGATGGGCTTCCAGCAACAACAGCAGCTCGGAGCGGCACACAACATTCTCAAGCTCGAGCAATCTGGGACCCCGCAGCATCAGGCTCTCCAGCAGCAATTGCTGCAGCAGCAGAAGTTCCAGCAGCAGCAGCACAACCAGTTCCAGTATCAGCCGCCGCTCATGCAGCAGGCGAACGGCATGATAGTCGCTGGTGGCGCGTACGCGAGCAACGCCCGCGGCCAGGACGTGCAGCAGCAGTTCACAGCGATGATGATGCACCACCAGCCACCAGTGTACCACCAGCAGCAGCAACAGCAACAGAGAATACCACTACAGGGCACCCCAGGGACGACATCGCAGGTCAAACAGCAGAAGCAGGATGCACAAGGCAGCGGACAGATCTGCTCGGCGCTTGGCTGCAACCACCCGGCACGCGTGAAGGGTATGTGCAAGCTGCACGGCGGCGGCCGCCGCTGCAAGGTCGAGGGTTGCATGAAGAGCGCGCAGACGGGTCACCTGTGCATTGCGCACGGCGGTGGCAAGCCCTGCAACGTGGACGGCTGTCCGAAGACCGCCCAGTCGCGTGGTCTCTGCAAGCAGCACGGCGGCGGCGTGCGCTGCAAGTTCGAAGGGTGCGCAAAGAGCTGCCAGTCGGGCGGCTTTTGCCGCGGCCACGGTGGCGGCAAGCGCTGCGAGTTCCCGAACTGCACCAAGTGGGCGCAGAAGAACGGCCACTGCGCCAAGCACGCGCAGGAGATCTCGCAGAAGGCCACGACGTCTCATCCGTAGGTAGTAAGTAGGCGCTGTAGGAAGGAGGTGACAATGAAGAATGAAAAGCGAGTAGTGGCCAGTAGGTACGTAGTGCGAGTAGCGAAGAAAGCCAAAAGCCAGCGAGTCTGGCGAGATGTGAGACGTGTTTGTCTTGTGATGGTGTTCTGCTGGAGGATTTAAAATGAAATTTGACAAACTTGAGAAAGAGAGAGCAGTGGTGGTATTGGCGCGCCTCGTTCGCTTGGTCCAGACGAATCCTGTGTGTGGGACGGCCATGTTCATGGGAATGCAAAGCAAGTTCCGATCTGATATGATGATTTTTGTCATTTGGGTCTTTGAAGAACTATCCAAAGCGATTCTCTTTGCTTGAAGGAGCATGAGCACCGCACAGGGAAGAGGAAGAGCAGGAGGCGCACCGAGGACGAGCTGGCGCGACCGCAGAAGCAATGACGACAGCAAGAGCGCAGGCGGTCGCGACGATGTGAGCAGCCGTGGCGGCTCTGGTGGCTATCGAGGACGAGGGGGAGCGAGGAGCTCCACACGTGGGGCGAGGAGTGCACCAGCACCGAGAGAGCGGACGCACGAGCGCAAGGACCACGTCACCAATAAGGACGACACTGCTGCAGATGCCACCAATGCACCACGCCCCAGTCCTTCTACGCTAGGCACGTGCACACAGATGTGTCCGCGCGCCGAAGTACACGAGCGCACGCGCACCATGGAGATCAGTCGCTTTGAGCGCCCGCCGCCAGGGGCGTTCGTGCCATCACACGGAGGTGAGTTTGTACCTTTACTCTTGTTTCCACTTACGCAGCTGGGACCCGTTATTAGCGTAATGACCATACGCTTGCTCTCTTTCTTTCTATGCAGACGTGTTCAGCCTCGCGGTGAAAAAGTACCGGCGCGCGGCCGCTGGACAGATCGAGCTCGACAGCGCCGAGCTCCGTCCACCGCACGTGCTGCTGCACACGCTGCAGCATCTCTTCTCTAACGTGCTGCCGTGGAGTGGCTGCGGCTTTGACTGGCCAGCGACACACAGCAATTCGTCTTCCGTAAGCTTACTGGTGGCTACAGAGCGCGTGCAGCTCGATTTCCTGTCGCTCTACCACTTTCTCAGCGACCGCGTGCGCAGCGTGCGCAAGGACTTCACGATCCAGGTAGCCAGCAGCCTGAGCAGCTCTTTTTTCAGCTTGGTTGGCTCACAATCTTTTGTTGTGTTGGCGTTGTTGTAGCGCATTGAGGACGGCTCGGCGGTTCAGGCGCTTGAGACGATCGTGCGCTTCCACCTGCTCACGAGCTTCCGCGCGCGGACGCTGCTACAGCCCACGCTCCAGCTGAACGACTGGAGCGAGACGCTCAACGACCAGCAGCTCGTCTCGGCACTCGCACAGCTGCAGGTGCTCTACCAGAAAGCCAACAGTATCACGACTCAGAGTGGATCTGGGGGGATTCAGGAAGGCTTGATGGTGACGAACTATGCGAACCAGAGCGAGTTTGTCGCCTACGACATCCTGCTGCACGCCGACGACCCGCGCGCTGTCAGGTTTGTTCTTCATGAGCTTCCTCCAGGCGCACATATTGGAATGCTAACATTGTTATTCACTCACTCAATTCCAATTTTCGTAGCTTCCTCCTCGTCAAAGTTCCTGAACAAACGCGCAGATCTGAACCCGTGAAGCGCGCATTGGCGCTCTTCGTCGCGCTGCAGACTCAGGATTTCCACACCTTCGCCTGCAATTTCCAGACTTCGAGCCCGCTTGAGAAGAGTTTGTTGCTAAAGCACCTGCCAAAGATGTGGACCTCGGGTGTGCTGATGCTGAACAAGGCATTCGGGAAACAGAATCAGTTCAGGATTGAGGAGTTTATGAAGTGGCTGAGTCTTCCTGGGATTGACGCAGCTCAAAGACTCTGCAGCGCCATGAATCTGCACACTGAAGCACCTCCAGCTCCAGTACTAGAAGCACTACCAGTTAGTTCTCCTGTGGCATCAGACAGCTGGGAAGACGCTGATGTCCAGGCTCCATCAGCTCCAGTTGGACGCCAACCGCCGCCACAGCCAGCTGCTGCTGGGTTCATTCGCTTTAAGGTCTCGCCGCTGAATGCTGAGCTCGAGAAGGACACAATGGAGCGATTGCTGGTTGACACAGCCCAGCGGGTCTTCTTGGAAGAGGTCCACGGACTCCACCGCGCGTGCGATCTGATCTTGAACAGGAGACAAGAGACAACCAAGTGATTGATAACCAATGATACAGGGGGACCCAGTCACCACGAGGCAGAGGCACGCTTAACAACGTAAATCAAGTCATTTCCAATCAACCAAGTGATTGATGCGGAATGAGGAGAATGCGTGACAAACCACCTGTGAACGTTTTAAACTTGCTTGGGATACTATCTCGGCTTCTTATTGTTTCTCAATGGGTTTGCAGCTGTTCTTGCGTCTGTCTGCTACTTTGATGTCTAGGAAGCGGCGTTCTCCTACAGACTTCTGTAGCATAGGGGTCCGCTGGACGAGATTCAGCTTGTTAGCACCACCACCCCTAGGCTTTCGTGGAAAACCCTCACCTGCTTCGTCGTTGGGCTCGCTCCAGTCTGCTGATATAACGCTGCCGTCTACCATGTGTGTAATATGTCAAACCGTTTACACCTTCGTCTTCTTCTTCGGCGGCGGTAGGCTGTCTAACGCGTCAAAACTCAGCTCCACTTTCGTGTCTTGGAGGTTGTCCAGATCTTGGTACGATTTCGTGACCTGACGTGGGTCCACTGGTAAGTCTCCGTCCGGAGGAGGTCTATTGTATCGTGGTGGGGATCTTGGCGGACCGCCTCTCGAGTCAAACGAGTCGCGGCGTGGTCTGCTGTCTCGCGGAGGACCACGTCCACGGTAGCCACCGCCTGGAGGTCCGTCGTTACGGTACCCACCACCACCACGCGGTGGACCACCTCCAAATGTGCGGCCACCATTGCCTCCTCGGTTCTGGAAACCGTTACCGGAGCCGCCGCCTCGTCCACCAAGCACCGGGTTCGTCAGGTTATTGGTTGTCTCGATCGGTGGCAGCGGACGGTTCGGGTCTTCTCGATACTGCTCCCACATGTAGCTCTCACCGACCTCCGCGATCTTGTCGACCACGAGCTCTGGGTGCTTGTTGCGGATGTGCTTTTTCACAAAGTCCGCGGCCTTGAAGAGCTTCGTGCAGAGGCGACATCGGTGCTTCCCATCGTCGCCCGCCTTCTCGCAATAGTTGGCGTACGTGCTCTCAAGCGCGGCTTCTTCACGCGCTTCAATCTCGTTCACCAACGCCTGCTCCTTCTCCTTCTTCTCAGCCAGCAACGTCGGCTCGAGTTCCTTGATGTACGCTTGCACTTTCTCATCGAGCGACGCAGCCCAGCCGCCAAGCGACTTGGACTCAGACGACTCGTCTGCATCGGCAGCAGCAGCCATTTCCTCGCGGGCCTTGGCTTCTTCGAGGTCTCTCGCAGTGGGCTCGGGACGGCAGAAGAGCGCCGGGTGCGCGTGCATGATGTCGCCCATATCGATGCACTGTGCGCCTGCATAATAAATATAGTGGTGCACTCGTCGGAGGTACGCGATGACGACGTCCAGCTTCTGCTTGTCCGAGCTGTACACGGACGCGATGTCCTCGTGGCCCAGCAGCGCCTCGATGCCAAAGCGCTTGAGGTCCGCTTCCTTCACGAAAATGCACTTGTCGAGCGCCGTGGCGAGCGTCAGCGCCTGCTGGTAGTCGAATGCAAGTCTCTCGGGCACCGAGAGGTACGACGGCGTCTTCAGCGGCGCGCGCGAACGGTGTTGCGATACCTACAGACATTGTCATCATCACAAGATTCACCGTTAGTCGACACGGTGATAGCTCACTGAACCAGCTTCCACACAGAGAATCGCACCTGAAGCCGGAACGGAGCGAACGTGTCAGCGTCCTGGACGAACGTGTTGTGGATCTTGGGGAGCGCCTCCGCAGCGGCCTCGGGGGTGTCGTACACGATGTACGCGGTGCGGTCAAAGTCGAACGCGCTCTTCTTGACTGGGTCCGACAGATAGATCTGCTGGAAGTTTCCTCCCTATATACGCGGCACAACAACAACATGAGAACGTGCAGCAGCCATTCATTAGCTCTTGGTACAATAGATGATCCAACACAATGATGAAGCACATCCAAACATACCGCCTTCTTGATGGACTCGCCCAGGATCGACTCGCTCAGCGACGTTACGGGGCACGCGCACGGAATCCGTCGGATGTAGAGAATGCGCGCGCTGTCCTCCATGTCGTTGTCAAAGTCCTTGTTCGGCAGGTCCGCGTTCTCGTCCAGACAGATCTTGGCCGTGCCGTTGCGCACGCGCTCGCCAAAGTTCTTGGCCTCCGTGATCTTCTTCGAGCGCTTCTGCACTTCGAGACGGTGGCGGATTGCGGGCGAGTAGCGCTCCTGGAGCCACTCCTCCTTCTTGTGGTCTTCGAAGAACGCGCGCATCAGGCGCTGCACGTACTTCTTCTTGTACTCCTCGTACCGCTGTTGGTACGTCTCAGGCGTCGAGTTCTCGTCCTGGCGCATCATGAACACCTTGTACGAGTCCATGGGCTCGATCGCTTGCGTCGCCTTGCGCTCCTTCGGCGGCGCCGGGTCGTCATAGCGCTCCCACTCGCCCGACGGACGGTGCTGGCGCGGCGGTGCGTCACCACCGCCGCCACCATTGCCGCCTCGTGGCGGGCTTCTGCTGCGGCTGCGGTTGCCGCCAGGTCCACGTCCGCGGAACCGGTCATAGCCGCCGCCACGCATGTCGCCACCGCGGCTTTCACTGCGTGGACTGCAGTATAACGCAAACCAAGACGCAACGTTAGACGATGATCGATCATACAGCACACCTGCGCATCATCATCATCAAGGGCGTACCGTCCACGGTAGTCCGGCTCCTGGTAATGGCTGTTGTATCCTCCGGGGCGCTGCTGGTGGTGGTCTTGCGGTGGCGGGTAGTACTGCTGCTGCGGCGGTGGGTAGTATTGCTGCTGCAGCGGTGGCATGTGCGGTGGCTGGTGGTAGTGCGACATGGGCGGACCATGCGAGTGCGCGTACTCGTCGCCTTCCTGCTTTACACAGCAAGATACGCGGCGTTCATGATCACATTGTCCACAGAACGAGGCACGCACATACGAACATGAAGACACAACAAATTGGGCGTTAGTGAGCATTCTCAAGGCCAGCACGTGACGTCACTTCACACATAAACAAGTAGATAGAGAAGAGCTCTGCATGTCCACAGACTGTGTGGATCACACGCACCATGCTGTCTGTCGTAAGGTGGGCGTCAAGGGACGGACTTGTTGATTGCAGCGGTGGTGCGTTGCTTTCGGGGCTCTTTTGATTTTGTATCGGGCGGGGGATTTTGTATCGGGTGGGGGTCGCGTGCTGGTCCGATTAAGTACGACAGGAGGGGAGGCTCGAGGGGCTTGTAATAGTGTGCGATGTAAAAAGAAGTCAGTTTAGTAGGTTTTAAATATGACGCAGAAAAGGTTCAAGCATGAAGCTCTTCTGTGAATTGAACTGAACGAATCCAGCAGGAAGCCATGGGCATGCTTGCGCGCAGAGACCTCACGCCGGCGTTCCTGGAGCTCAGCGCGACGCTCAGTGGTGGCAGCAAGCGTGGGAAGGAGAAGGAAAAGAAGACTCGCAGCGTTCATGGAAGCCCAAGCGCGTTCGATACGGAGGCGGTTGAGCTGGTGCGTCCTGCTTCTTGCGTGGTACTTTTTGAGGGCGAGACGAGTTGTTGATTGACTGTGTGTGTGTTGTGTGGGTATGCTGTGCAGACAAAGAGTCTGGTGGCGCTCGAGGAGCTGCTGCAGGAGATCCGCCCCAAGTACCTGCGCCCCAAACACTTTATCCGCGTCAAGGGCGCCAAGATGAGCGAGCAGGAGAAGGACGAGTTCGATGCGGTGAGTCGCCGCACGACAGTAATGCAACATCATTGTAGCATGTGGGCTATGTATTCGTGTATTGAGCTGCTCTCATGTGCCATTTGGCGGATCACTAGGACTTCACGGAGCTCGTGAAGAACTGCAGCGCGAAGATCAACGCACTCAATGACGTCACCTCGTTCAGCCGTGAGTTCACATACATAAGCGCTGGCATAAAATGCATTTGACGCTGACTATTTGATCCATTCGACCAACGCTGCGTTTGTTTGATTGTAGGCGCGCCCATGACGCAGGTGGAGCACCAAAAGGAGGTCGTGACATACCTCTTAGAGGTAAGGTCGATCGAAAATCTGTAGACATCCTCTTGCGTACACGCGTCACGCTTGTACCGGTAACTTACGATGTACGATGCTGCCTGTCTCTGTTTGTAGCGACTGAAGAGCATCGCAAACGCGACCAAGCGCATGCAGAAGCGCAGATACGATCAACCGTTCTTGCTGTCGTCACGGTACGAGCAACAAACATACACAAGCGACTCGGTTGCGATAAAGACGATGGTATTATGCTGAGTGCCCAACCTAAAACCATTGTTGTTGTGCAATTCGCAACAAACAGCCTGCTTCCTGAAGAAGTGCGCTCGGAACTACCAGCGCTGGAGGAAAAAAATCCAAAGACAATAGTGGATCCGAAGAAGCCTGACAACAAGCAGACCTCCAATATCCAAGTCGAGCCTGTCAAGCCAACTACTGCCTCACATGAAGCATCTAACGCACCAGTGCTGTCATCTAGAGCAAAGCCAAAGCCAGTCATCCAGGTACGTCTCTTCTACATTAGTGTTGCCTGAATAGGGCTAGTAAACTGAAGCGATTGGCTTGTACTTGTGTCTGTTGTTTGATAGCGCACACCCGTGTTTGCGTCGTCGCAGGAGGACGAGATCGAGTTCTCGGAAGACCAGGACCGCCGTTTCCGCGCCGAGAACATTACGCTCCACCACCACTTTCAGGAGAACCTGGAAGACGCTAAGTATGAACAAGGCGTAGAGATTTGTTGTGGTGCTGTTGCCTGTTTTGCTGACTGAAGCTGACGAATTTGGTTGACTTTTACAGGAACATGGAGTCCAAGATGACGGAGATTTCGAGTCTCATGGGCCAGTTCGCCGACAAGATCATGGAACAGCAGACAGACATTGAGATGATCCATCAGCACGCGACCGAGACGAAGACCAACGTCACGCAGGTATGCCATACATGACACTAGTAAGGACTGACGTCATAACACGGGGTGATGGTATCTAACATGGTTTGCTCTCCTCCCATGCAACACACAGAGCAACAAAATTCTCGAGAGCGCGCAGAACATTGGGAGCGGCTACGGCTTCATGATCTTCTGTTTCTACGCGGCGTTCTCGGTGCTGCTGCATGTGCTGCACTATTTTAACAACTGACAACAGCCGTGTGTACGTGTGTGAATGACTGCCAAGCCATCGAATGTGTTTGTGATGCCATTTGGATTGAGCATGGTGAGTTTGATTTGTTTTCTCTCTCGTTACTATCACTACAGGGCGTCGATCGCTTCTTTGTTCAAGCCTTCGTAGCACGTGAGGCCGTCCGCGTTGACAATGTCGTCGCGCGCGCCCTTCTCCATCAGGTAGTCCATGAGGTCGTGGAAGCCGTACTCGTGGCAGTAGTGGAGCACTGTCTGGCCGTTGAGCTGGAAGGAGAAGAACACGAATGCCAGAGCAACAACAACAAGAGTGAGACAGACTCAAGAGCTCTTCAAGCATCAGCATCAGAAGGGCATTGAGAGCGGCGTGGGTACGTACGTTCTGCGTGTTGATGTCGGCGCCGCGACGCATGCAGAGCTTGGTGATGCGCTTGTTGTTGTTCTGGCACGCGACCGAGAGCAGCGTGTTGCCCAACGGGTCCTTCGCGTCGATATGCAGCGTCCAGTCGGGGCTGTTGAGGCTCTGCACAGTCCCAACAATCAAAATCAAGGCAACTGTGAGAAACGAGAGGTGCTTTAACAACGAGTACAAAGTATCCGGCGTGTACGTACCAGCTCGACGGCGTCGTATTTACCGTGGCGGCAGTGGCTGAAGATCTCCTCGAGCTGCTGGGCTTCTCGCATCGCCTGCGTCACCTTTTCGCGCTGCTCGACCTGGGCGCCCGACATTGCCTTCGCGCCACCACCGCCAGCAGTAGTAGCAGCCGGAGCGTTGACCTGGGCCACAAGCTCCGGCCGCTGCATCAGGTCGGTGATGAACTGCGTTCCGAAGACGGCTCGTCCCGCAGACCAGGGCGAGAACTGGACGGCGAGCCACTCTTCCAGCGCAGCTCGCGGTCGCACGATACCGACACTGCGCGGCTCGTTCTGTGAATGACAAGCGAGAGACGACAACAAAATCAGGCAAAGAGTCTCAGCGGTATCAAAGGATAAGGTGAGTCACAGTTCGTACTGTGTTCTTGATCACGGGCAGGTAGTTGGCCTGCATCGCGCAGGTCTTGGTGCTTGTCACGGTCGCGGCAAAGTCTTTCGGCAGACACGCTACGCGCTGATGCACCGCGCCGCCGAAGCCGTCGACCGCAGTTTGGCTCTCTGCAGACGCGTCCACGGGCTTGTGCGCCCAAGACTTGCCCTCACCCGGTGGCAGATGGGTCTGGTACCCGGGCTTCTTCTCCATGTACCCCACCGGCCTTGGTATCCGAGCTGTGTCACCAGAGTCGCCCTGGAGCTCTTGCTCGTCTGGCGGCAGTGAAATGTCCACGGTCGTCGCGTTTGAGACGGTGCTCCTCGACGAGAAGGATCCGCCAGAGTCCGAGCTGTCGTCCGAGCGGAACGTGGACATGTCGTCGTCATTCTCGTCGCCTTCATCGTGCTGACCGAGGTCCAGACCTCCAGAGCTGCTGTTGTTGCTGAAGCCCACGCGAGTGCTCTGCTGCCCTCTGGATCGGTCGGATCGCGACGACGCCAAGATGCTAGGTGGCTGCTGTTGTTGCTGCTGCTGAGCACGCAGACCGAGTCCCATGCCCAAGCCAATGCCCAGCTGGAGCATGTCCACGCCAGTAGCTCCACCGTTGCCACCCTGACCAAGCGCCTGAGTGATCGAGTCGATGAGCTGCTTGGTGTTCACATCCAGAGCTGCTTGTCCGCCACCTATTCCCATGCTATTGCTGCTGCTAGCGTGTCCGGCTCCTGACCGTGCGCCGTGCGCTTCATTCGTGCTGCTGCCTCCAGACTGCTGTTGCTGTTTCACCGGCGAGCTTGCGCGAGAGCCACTACCACCAGCTCCATCAAAAATCTTCTTGGGCTTTGCGTCGCTCTTTTTGATCGCCAGCTGTGGCACTTGAATCCGCTTGAGCTCTTTGCGATCCATTGCTGCTACTGCAGATGTCGATCGCCCATCCCCATTTCCACTCGAGAGCTCAATCACAATGTCGTGCTTCTTGGCGCTCGCAGCCACTTGGCGCACGCGTCTCTCGCGGTCGACCGGCGCCTCCATGCTCTTTGTCATGTACTTGCGCACAATCTGCTGCGGATACGTGCCCTCCCCTCCATGCTCCGCACTCCCAGCGCCGACACCAAGCGTCGCGACCTCACCGTCGCCATCTGCGACCACGCCGTCAATGTCTCCGTCCTTGCCGCGATAGCTCTCCGAGGGTAAGATGGGTCGCGTCCAAAAGGTCTCGCCGCTCTGCTTGTCATACCAGTACGCGACGCCGTCATTCGTGACAAACTCCTCGTACGGCGAGCTCTGCATGAACGCCCAACTCCGGTAGATCACGCTCGTGCACATGCCCAGCGCGCCATTCGGGTTCGAGTTCTTCATGAACTCGCCCGGTTGCTGCGCGCCCAGGGTCGTGAACACCTGCGGCTGGTTGCGGCTCGACTGGCCGATCCAGAGCAGGTGGATGAACTCGATCGGCGTGTTCTCCTTGGTCGTCGGGATGCAAAACGGGTAGAACCGGTCAACTTTCGTGGTCACCGTCGTGTTCATGGACGTGCTATTGGGCGACAAGATGTCGCTATTCGGCGTCACAAGCACGCTCTCCACATCGTCGGGCACTGTGAACGCGTTCACGAGCCAGAACGTGCGGAAACCGTTTGCGAGCTCTTCGCCGGTTTGCTCAGGTCGGTTAACCGGAAACCGTTTACTCTCAAGCGCCTGGATCTCAGTCTCAAACGGGAACGCCCGTGTTGCGAGCACGATGCACGGTGGCCGTCGTACGTCGAGCGCGTGCTCGAGCGACCGGAACACGTACAGCGGGTCGGTCGCGAGGATCGTGAGGCACTCGAACTGCACGTCGTGGTCCTTGGTGACTGCTGGGGCGATCGCGCGCCGCTCAAACACGATGAAGTTGCCAAACTGCGCCGGGACGTAGGTCGTCACGAGCATGTGGATGAGCAGCTCGGCCGAGAGCCCGCCGACCGCGACGTTGCCCTGTGTGGGTTTGCGGCCAAATGTCGCAAACATGACGGTGAGTGGCGTCACGTGCTTAGTGCGCCTCGCCTCGTTGAAGCCCGGCGGCGGGCTGCACGCGCTGATCTGGAGCACGGCCTTGTTGAGCGCCGCGGCGCTGATGCGCGCACACAAGCGCTCGAACCAGCTGGCGATGTGGCCGCAGTCGATGTACACATTCGACACGGGCAGCGGGATGTCTTCGAGGAAGCTCGGGCTCGGCATGGGCACGCAGCGGCGCGGCGGGAGCTCGTACTGGCGCGGCTTGAAGAGCTCAACGGGCTTTGTGAACTCGGTCTTGAGGATCCAGTTGCGCAGCTGCGGGTTAGCTGGATGGACCATGATCACGTCTGGAATATGGATCGCCTGGCCCGAGAGGTTCTTGAGAGTGACGGACGCCTGCGGATGGAACTCGCGCACCGAGTCCGAGTACTTTGAGCACCAGCGGTTGTTCTGGATCGTGTTCTTGAGCTTGAGCAGGCCCGGAGTCTTGGAGTCGGCCTTGGGCACGCCACCCGCGCGGAGCTGCTCCATGAACGACCGGAACCACGCGCGGGTGTGCAGTTTGCGACGCATGGTCTTGTTCCACGTGGCCACGAGACTGTCGACTGTGCGGTAGATCGGGTGCTTGCACTCGATCACGGTCACATACTGCTTGAGCTTCTTGTCGTAGCGAAGCGACGCGTTCTGCTTCATGAACACTTCCTGGATCTCCTCGGCGCGGTACTTGCGGCGCAGCTGGTCCAGGTCCCAGTTCGCGCACATGAGCGCGCTCTCCGAAGCCTTGATTTTGCGACTCTCGTTCGGGTCGCGGTGAATCTCGCAGAACCGGCCGTTGCTCGAGCTCCAGCAGTTGAAGCACACGGCGCCTGAGGCTTTCGTCCTAGGCTCCTTATCGCCCTCCGTATCAATATTGCCGTTGACACCTGGGGCTCGAGTTCCCTTGACGGGACTGCGATTGTCTTCGTGAAAACCTGGATCGACCAGGTCTTGAATGCGTGGTGGGCTCGTCAGTGGCTTGGCATGTGACGAGGCCCCGAATCCCTTCGCCTTGGTCTTCTTTGAGAGCGACTTGGGCGAGTTATTACTGCTGCTAGTAGCAGCCTTGACACCACCACGTGTGCTGGACGACGCCAAGCGCTTGTCATCGGTGAGCACAGCGACGAACATGGGGGCGTCTCGCTTGCCAAGCACGATCTCGCGACTCGCTCCAGTCTTCTTGACACTGTGACTGCCGTGGCGCTGCTGGTTTTCTTGCTGCTGCTCCCAGTCACTCTCCTTGCGAGCCTTGACAGGCTTCTTGCGCAGCACGATGTTCGAGGCGATGAGCGTGGAAATCGAGTCGAACTTGGAGACGTAGAGCGCGTTGCGAATCGTGTCGCGCAGCTTGCTGTTGCGCGAGCCGTCGGCGAGAAACAGCGAGTCGTTCACCTGCCAGTCGCCATTGCCCGGATCATCACCGTCTTCGTTATCATCGGCTTCAATCCGCTGGTTCAAGGTCGACGAACGTCTTCGGAAGCTCGACTCGTCATAGTATGACTCGGTCTCATCGTCATCACCATCGGTTAACCGAGTGTGCTGGCTGCAGAGACTTTCGTCCGAGCCGCCCATGACCGAGTCGCACTCCCACGGGTTGGCCACCGACACGACGCGGTTCTCAGATCCTGACGATGATGACGGCTGGTGATGGAGCAACATCGGGAGACTCGCACCAGGCTTGTTTGGCGTCTTCTTGGTAGCAGCAACACTGTTGTTGTTGTTGGTCTTGCTAGCAGTCCCACTACTCGATCGACTGGACTGGAGCTGCTCGCTGGACATGGAGCGCGCCGACGAGCAGGCACTGGACGTCGTGGGCGAGAGTGGCGGCAGCAGGTCGAACCCAGTTGCTGCTGAGCGCTGGAGCGATGTGCGGAAACCTGGATCTCCACCACCAGTGGAGCCCTTGATCATCGGGAGTTCTGGGAGAGAAGACGAGCTTGAAAACCCGAGGCCTGCTACTGGATGGAACTGGACAGGCGGCTCCCACTGACTCTGGCCCGTGTGTGCGTTGTAGTACCAGACTTCGCCGCGCTCCACGTCGCGCACCTCGTGCCACTGGTCCGCTACGGCCTTCGCCAGGGAGTCTCGAGCCTCAGCCTGTTGGTGCAGGTACCGTTTCCTACACAAGTAGCCTCGCGACCTTGCTTGGATCTACATGAGAGTGGCAGACAAACAGACAGTCTAACAATTAACTTGAGAACCTCAGTGTCAAAGTGGAGTCTGTTGTCTGGGCTTTACCTTGATGGCGCTGGTCTCGAGCCGGCTCTGCAGCTTGTGGAGCTGGTGGTGCTCGATCTCCTGCCGCCGGCGCTCGCCCTGGAGCTGCTCGCTGCGGTCGAGGCCTTCCAGCCGCCGCTGCTCGTGCGTGAACGCGTGTAGCTGCCTGTCCATGGCCTTCTTGGACGGTGACGTGTCCGGATAAAATGTATCGCTCGCCTTGCGCACGCGGGCTTCCTCGGCACTGAACGCGAACAGGTCACTATTGCCACCGCTGCTTCTGTGTGGTAGAGCACCAGGTGATGGCTGATGCATGGCTACTGCTGTATTAGCAGTATCGGATACTGAAGATGAAGCGACTGATGCCTGAGCTTCATCGTCGTCGTCGTCGTCGTCGAGGACCTCAATCGTCATGCGCACCTTGCTGGGCGTTAAAGCATTGATAGAAGCAGACAGCGAGGTGTGCTTTGTCTTCTGACGCATGATTGCAAACGCACTCGGGCTCTTGGCCATGGGGCTCTTCATGCGCTTCAGCAGCTCCGCGGTCTCCTCGTGGAGCTGTAGCAGGCTCTCGTCGCCGCTAAACGCGCTCTTGAGCTCCTTGGCATGGCTCTTCTTGGTCGTTTGGGGCTTGGAGTCAGCATCAACAGCAGCAGACGTCGCTCTGGATCGCTTGAAGAACGACGGCATGGCGCTTTGAATGCACTGGAGAATCAATGCAGAGGCGTAGTTCCTCTAGAGCTCCGTCGTCCACAAAGCGAGGCTTTTCTTGCCCATATCCATGCTGTACGTCGTACCTAGTGAATGGCAATTGCTGCGGTCACTAGCAAAAACCATGAGCCGTTGAGGAAGAAAGCGATTATCACCCGTTTCGCCTCTATTTCCATCCTGTGCATTCAAACGCCCAGTCGCCCAAATGGCCCACAAGCTCAGTCGATGCCATACGAGCAGCGTGGCTCGAAGAGCAGCGGCAGCCGTCCTCATCACGTGCTCTGCAGTATGTGCGGTGTCCGTCCATTCATACATCTGCCAGACTGCCGCTAACAGGCGCAGCTCCCCGCAGTACCATTCTGACCGCCTCTATAAACCGAAACTCGTGCAGCTCAAAGCAGTTCGCATCCGTTTGGTCCTAGGTGCGTGCATCGCTAACATGCCACGCGTGCGCTCAACTCTTCCCGCACAAGCTCAGTGACGGCTTCGCCTAGAAAGCCAGTAACTTGTGACGGCATCTCTCAACTGGGCATCGACGTCGTCGACTGTATCCCGTGGCGTTCGTTGCCTCCAGATCAGCTATCTCTTTATGACAGCAGTGGTTGTCCAACGCGAGTGCGTGAGTGCCTGGGGTGGCTACGAGAAGCGCGTCAACAAGCTGAGAAAGAGCGAGAGAGGAACGCTTGTCCGACGCCCGATCTCCTTTCTTGAGTCATCGTCACGGAAGATGGATGGATGGCATTGGGCTCCTCACGCCACACACAGTTGGCCATCGCCCGCAACTTCACCTTGGTACCGTATGTTGTCCACTGTGCGTCTTGTGACAGAACAGGTATAATCCTATAGTCTTTCATAAATAGTGCATTTACATATGCATGAAAGTGTAAATTGTCTTTCCACAATTAGTATATTACAAATATTATATATGGTTTCTGTTCCTTCATAGAGAATATAATGTAAGCATACATCACCGAAGCCCACTGTCGTCTTCCTTCATAAGCTTAAGTTCACGACCGTATTGTTTACGTTGGCGTGTTGCCTGAGTCTCCAACTTGATACAAGTCAGACGAGTCTGCAATACACTCCACTTGGTGAGAGGGAAGCGCACGTGTCAGTCAAATGGTCGACTCTCGTCTCGCTGCGTCTGCCGCAACCAATCACGTCCGTCGCATTCGGCAGCGCATTTGCCTCTTGCTGCTTATGCTGCCGATGAGTTGCAGGGCGCTCTTTCGTTGCGACTTGAGTTCTTTGGTTACACGCCCTCTGCTTCGTAAACATGCCGAACGAGCGCGCGCGAAATCCCTCAGGCTCAAGAGCAAGCCTCACAGTATGAGAGCTGAATTGTTGGCTCCAACAAGTTGTTTCTCGAGGCGTCGATACGGTGGGATATCGCTGCGGTCACGCATGTGTCAGACAGCCCAGTATCAGAAAGTAGCCGACGCGAGGCTGGGCTGAAAGCGCGGGGTTGTGCTTTGTCGTTGGTTCGGACGCGGGTTCAATTGAGCACGCCATCAACAATAATATTACCGTTCGGAACAATAATGGATAGGCGTGGCGGTGGGGTACGAACTCTTGTCGAGGGCCAGTCGCAAGTCGCTCCTTGTGCCTGAGGTTTTGGTTTCCAGTGCACGTCTGTGCGTCTGGAGCAGGAACCGAGCAAGTTGAGCATCGACAGCAGCAGCAGAGCCTGGTTCTTTCGCTCATGAGGCAGCACCTCCGTGACACAAAAATCCAATCGATGTGATTTCAAAGTGAACCGTGGAAATGATTTCTCAAGGCTATGCACGTCAGGATTTGCTGGCTCACGCGGACGGAGAACAAACACACGCAAGCGCAAGTTGCTGCAACTGAGTCCGCGTCAACTCAGCAGATCCGACTGCCTCACTCGCTTACGCTTGTGCAGAGCAAAGATCACGTAGAACCTTGACAGCAACGACTTTCCCTCGCTTGCACGGCGCGTTTCTCTGCCGTAACCTGTGTTTCTCTATCAAGAGCCGCCTGTTAAAAACTAATCAAGCACCAAGTTGATGCCGATGGGATGAATTGCCGAGGCCTTAGTTGTGTGCTTTGTGTTGAACCAGTGTTGGCCTTGTTAGCGAAGTGAGGTGGACGGCCTCTCCAATTCGCGCGCTGTGAGTTGCGAAGACTTGCGTCCAGTTTGGCTCTGAACGCAGTGACAACTCGGTGCCCGAATCTGTCCACAACACACACCAACTCACGCATGATATGCGTTGCACAACAAGCAATCGTGTGAAGCAACTAATCATAAAGAACTTGTGAAGGCTGACGAAGAAAAAAAGAAGGCGTCAGCTGGGTTTCCACGAGCTTCGCTTCTTGTTGATCCTTCCATGATGTTCGACACTTGCGTGCATGCTGACCATGTGGCTCAAGTCTGGAGTGGCGAGGTCCGCCGCGTTAGGCTTGACGGGAACACCATGGAAGTCGCGCAAGTCGTGCTGGTTAATAGCGCAAGTTGTTATGCGGGCATGCTCGCGACCTAGGCTTGACGACATGCGAAACAAAAGCACTTGCGAGTTGCTGAAACAAATTGTAGCACACACTTGCTTGCGCACTTGTTGTATTAAATTGTCAACACACGTCACACACAAAGAGACTCTACGACGACTTTAACTCCTACTCTAACTATGTACTGTATCGCCTGACTGCAGGCTCCACACGGAGCACTGCATAAATAATCCGCGCTTGGTCGCCACGTTCTCGCTCGTTCGCTCATGGACGCTCGCTCGACCGGCGCGATAAATACTTCTCGCTGTTGTCTGACGATGGCTACGGCACTCAAAAGAGCACAATCTTCTTCCGATTGTCATGGTGGAACGTCTGGCGCAGCTTGCGCAAGTCATCGTGGCGGCTCATCTGGAGCGACTCGAGGATGTGGTGCGCTACGTGGTCGAACTTGGAGATCGCGCGCGCCTCGAGCAGCGCGCTCACGTCGCTGCAGATGGCTGTGATCTCGTCCAAAGACCGCTTCTCTTCGTTCGCGAGGATCTGCACGCGCTCCATGGGACACAGCCAGTAGTCCTGGCTGCTGCGCTTGTGCGGAACGATACCGTTGCTCTCGGCGCGGCTCTCGAGATTCAACGACGTGGGCGACTCGATGATGCTCGAGACCGTGTAGCGGATCGGGCTACCCGTGAGGCCGATGGGCGGGCCGGCGCTACCCGGCACGCTGCACGCGCTGTGGCCGATGCAGAACTCGAGCGCCGTGATCGTGCCCCAGCGCACGCGCTTGCCTGGCTTCTTCGTGCTCGCGATGACGACGGCAGAGGCGTCCAAGTTCATGTCCATGTCCATGCTGTTGTTCTCGCTGGTCAGCATGGTCCCCTGTATCTGTGTCGATCTCTGCTGCTGGTTCACGCACAAGTCTTCGGTGTGCTTGCTATCACGCAACTTTGTAAATGCGCGTCTACGAGTCACAGAGCGCAGCTTGTTTGCTGTTAGGCTGCGCGTGCGGAGAACGGGAAGTGGCGAGCGAGTGGACCTTTGGGAAGCGCAACTGCACTGGCGATCGACTGACGGTCCCACTCCAGGCGACGAAGTCGCGCAGAGACAGGGGCGCCGAATCTCTCTTCTTGATCGTCTACAGAGAAGTGCTTCAGTAACGTACATATAATTTCAAAGGAACATTAAAAAACAAGGGTTACAAATAGATTACTTTTATCCTAATAGATATACAGTTCTAAATACCTATATCAAGATATATCATAAATTATGGAAATAGTAATGTTCATTATTGACACTTTTTGTAACGATCTAAGCATTCCAAAGCGCGGCTCTGTCGCGAGTGCACCAGCCCACTCTCTGGCCACTTTGAAAGTAATGGGGCCACTGTTGAAAGCGGTTGAAACGCTGGACTACATCCGGACCTCCGCGAGCCTCGTTATTCTATCTAAACGCTAGTTATCGGAAAGAATCATACAATAAACAGTATTCTTGGATAATGAATATAACTTTTTATATGAGGTACTCTTTAGGACAGAATTAGGACAGCAGAATTAGGACAGCAGCAGCTGCACACGAGATAACAGTAGCGAGTAGCGTCAAAATCCTCTGATCCCGCAGTCGGTGGCGTGAAAGGCAACTCGTCCCTCAAAATCTCCACCGACTACAATCACTCTCGCCAAACTAGAGAACGTTGGTGGCAGCAGTATTTTTACATCATCGTTCTGTGCCATAATTGCGCAAAATACAACAGACACATAGTACTTTTGCTGCTTTCACAAGCAAACCAGTGTAGTGTCTAAATGTACTGTTCTGTGGTCAAGTAACTGAATTCTGATACTGTAAAATATGCAATTTCTGCATGAGCTTGCAAATGTTATGTAAAATAAAGTGCTGCTTCTGTCCAGCTTTGAGTTGCAAACACAAACCATTTTGAGCGCAGAGCAAGGACAAGGAGGACGACGAGGCAAAGCACGAGAGCAGCGCCGCGCGTCTTCTCTCGCTCCGTGTTCATCCGCTGTAACCGGCCGCCGCAAGCAGCACTCGCTCGCTCGATACACACGCAGAGCGCACCGTCGATGGGCGACTTCGCAGCTGCGGCCGCTGGGCGCGCGGCCATGAGCGCCGCCGAGCGACAGCAGGCCGCGCGTGAAAAGCACACGCAGTCGCTGCGCGCGGTCGCCGAGTCGCTCAGTGTCGCGCGCGAGACCGCGCACACGCTCAGCATGCAGTCCGGTGCGTTATCTGTCTATGTATGTATGTGCTTGTACTGCAGCGCAGGCGCTATGACTGGCTGGCTGGTTTGGTGAAGGCGCTGCTTGCATGATTATATCTCCGTGTCTTGTCAGTGGGTGGATGGATGGATAGATGCGTTACACTGAAAGACCTGGCTGCATATAAAGCGCGAGTGTGCGAACCTTTTGGACTCTGGCGTCCGGATCTTTCCGCGTCTCCATCCGCTCGTGAAACAGAGCTGGCTGCGCTTTTGAGCTCGCCGTTTGACAAGTGATGGCTGACAGAAGATTACACGTGTGGTGACAAAGATGCTGGTGATGGGGCGTTGGACTTAATGTTATGCTAATGCTGTTGTTCAACTATTAGAGCAACTGGATCGCAGCGAAAGAGCCGTGGAGGAGACGCAGCAGGTCGTCGACCTCTCCAAGCGCATCTTGCGGTGAGTCAGTCATTTGCTTGTTGACCATTGGGAATTCAATACTTCAAGCCAACAGTTTCAATGGCTCTCTATGTGCAGCGGGATGACTTGGTCAGGCTGGATCTACAACGCCGTTTCGTCCGCGCCGCAGCAAGTGAGCGACCGGAACGCATCGCAGCCTGGCGAGGTGTGCATTGCACTCTGTTGTTAGCTTTGTTTCCACCGTCAGAGCTCTAATAATGCTGACGATACTGACAATGGTGCTGACATTTGACGGAGCAGATTACGATGGGGTTCATCTGTCCAGAGTGCAGAGTCAAGTTCAACACTCCTGAGCAGCTTGGCGCGCACTACGCCAACACACACGAGCAATTAGCTCCTCAAGCTAGTTCAAACACTAGTGCTGCTGCTGACCTACCTCGTCGAGCACCAGAACTCGGTTGCCGCGCGAGCCAAGCGACACAGCTTGTGAGTCAGCAGAGCGAGGACGTCCATGAAGAGTTTCTCCGCGCTCTCGAACCGCAACTCGCGGAACTGAAAGAAGTTTCACTAGCACTGGGAAATGCACTGGACGCGCAGAACTCGCAGCTCGAGCGCATGGACCAGAAGGTTGACATTGTCCAGGACGGCATGAAGCGCGTGTCGATACAGGCCAAGAAGCTCACGGGATCCAGGCTGGCTGTCAACTATCGCTTCCGATGCGCTTTCCAGGAGGTCGGGTCTGGGAAGTTCCTTCGAGACTTGGACGGCGAGGCATCTCTCAGGTACGCACTGTGTGTGAGTGTGTTCAATGGGCCTGTCGGGAAAGCTGAGGTCTCATATCTGACTTTGTTGTAACAGCGCCGACATTGTCATCGACGGCTGCACATTCCGAGCGTACACACTGGGCGACGGCACGGAGCTCTGGGGCTTCCAGAGCGAGAAGTCGAGTCTCTTCTTTGGCGTGAATCGCTACGGGAACCTGAAGATCAGGGGCGAGGATTTCAAATCCTACGAGCAGTTTGCGATCGACCACACAAAGGCCACGACCGCGATCTTCTGCGTGTCGAGTTTCTTTGGTCTCGGCGGGTGGATCACAACGCGAAACGACAACAAACTGAGTATCATCCGCGGCACGCCAGACAACAAACACCAAGCAGCGCAGTTCAAGATCGTGCATCTCGACGAAGTCACTTCGACTCAGACCTCAGCAGCGGCTCGATGACTCAATACGTAGTGAGTTTCTTCGAGCCACCAACTGCTTACGAAGAATTGGGCTAAAGCCACTGTCACAATAGAGAATTCTGTATGCTAACCAATTAACTCACAAGGGTCTCGCTCGTTTAGGTATCGTGGACCGGTTTCACGCGCCTATTCGAGCTGTGTGCTTCTTCATCTTCATGTGTACCTGACATGCGATTCCTGTGCAAACGATGACGCCACTCGACGAGCCCGGTGGCAATGCCGTCATTTCGATCCAAGAGGCCGAGTTTGCCGTGCAGAGCAGCATCGCCGTGCTCGAGGAGTACAAGCGCAAGCTGCAGGCGCTTCTCGAGGCCATCTCGCTCGAGACGAGTCGAAGCACCTCAGCCTTGAAGGCAGTACCAGCCATTGCTGTTGCCACACAGTCACGAGACAAGACGAAGATGAAGACAAAGAGCAGCGTGAAGAAGCCAACTGCCACTAAGTCCTCAGAATGTCCCCGAATGCCTCAGGGCAAGGAGATGCACGTGCTGGGCGATTGGCTGCTGCTCGTGCGCGCGGCGTCCGTGAACGTGGTCGAGAGCGTCCAGACCTGGCGGCGAGTGGTGCATCAAGGTCGACCGCAGCCATTCCATCACAGCTATCAGCATGAGAATGAGAGCAGCGGTGGTGGTGACAACTACCTGCTAACAATGTGCGAAGACCTGAACTTCCTGGACAACTCGATGGACCTGGTCGAGTGGCTCGGCTTCCGCTTGGTGCGCAACCCGTTCATCGTGCATGGCGCAATGGACGACGTGATGAGTGAGACGCTAGACAAGACCACGGTTCACAGCGCGCGCTCGCTGAAGTACTGGTCGTCAGCCAGTTGGCAGAAGCAAAAGAACTACCTCGACAAGACGCGGAAGAAGGTACAAAGCGGACCCGAAAGCGCCCAACCTTGTGATCAAGGCTCACTATACAATAACGCAGCTAATAATGATAGCAACAACAGCAACATAGTGAAGACAAGATCATCACAATGGCGAGCTCGCCGTTCACCGCCTCAAGCGCTGACAAAGCCTCTCGCGAGCATCCTCCCGGAAGATGATGTGGTCGATGGCGCTCGGATCGGAGCAGCCCAGCGCGTGCTGCTGGAAGAAGAAGCATTTCATGGACGGCTGCGAGCGCTCCGAGCGATCCGCCAGTACCTCGTCGACGTCTCTTCTTCCGGTGATGCTGACACTGATAACGGTGGTGACAACGACAGTGAAAAGTCAACGAGAAGCTACGCGAGCGTGTATGACGAAATCGCTGACCGCACGACGCAAACCAAGTGAGTATGTCGAACAGCTGACATCGATCGGTTCACTATCTGTGAAGTAGGTTTAACAATGGTTCTGACAAAATTGCCTTACTCTGGTGTATGAAGACGCCTGGAGAAGCGACTCACCTTGAACGAGCGAGAGAGGAACCAGGTGATGCTGACGATCGACGACTTAAAAAACCAGGTGAGCGAGAGCTGAGAGGCACAGGGGACAGTCCCGCTTGGTTCGCGGTAGCTAAACTCTCTGTTTCTCATGTGGCAAATCGAACATTCGGTAGATTCTGTGGACGCAAAAGTTGCGAGAGCTTGACCTGACGAAAGACCATCGCATATGGTACGAACGCTCTAGAATACATTGAGTGGTGCGTGTGCCATTGCATTTCTCATTTCATCCTTCTCCACCTTTTTCCTCACAGGCGATGTCGCGAGTCGTACTACAAGGAGGTCACTCGCGTCTTCTCAGTTCTGTCCGAAGAGCTCTCCAAGCGCCTTCAGGTACTCACTCAAAGCAGCAGCCGCACCAGAGAGCTCCTCGAGAAGCAGCACGACCACCTGAAGAAGCTCCTGCGAGAAAAGGTATTCGATATACTTCACCAGGATATCCGACTTTTCGGTACTCCGAGACTCACAAAGTTGCGACTTTGGTAACCTACTCTGTAGGACAAGCAGCGCGTTGAGCGAAACGACGTGAAGCGCAGAGAAGACGAGCTCCGTCGAGCGGAGATTCGGCAAAAGACCGCCGCTCGCACGACGAAAATCAAGTCCAAGAAGCGAGCCAAGCAGCCGGGAGACGACACCTTGGAAGTCCCAGGCTGTACTTCCACGACTCTGTTGGGAGGCCGCACACTCCAGGAGGTCCAAGAAATCGCGAACATCGTTGAGCAACACGCTCTTGTGCCGAGAGAGAACACTGCGACTCGCTTGCATACTGAACAACTGGAGCGAAAGCGCCTAGCTGCCATCTTGCAGAGAGATTTGGCTCGAGAAGCTCACACGCGAGCGATTGCAGATACTGCGAGCGAACTCGACAGAAGGCGAGTCGAAAGCGTTCACATGCACCACGAAGACGAACTCTCGAATGCGCTGGAGCGGCTCGCGAGGAAGAAGCAGCAACTGAGAGACCTGAAGACGCGACTCGAGCGCATCGCCAGCACGCCTGTGTTCACGTGCGTCCAGCAGTTCAGCGGAAAGAAGCTGCGTGTCACGATCTACGAGCAGCGAGCGCGCGGGTACATCCTGGACGGTCTGCGGGTCGTGGCCTACGATCCGGCCTCGTCCTCCTCGTTCCCACTGGTGATGACGAGGCGCGAGTACACTTCGTTTGGATACGGACGCACGGTCGAGGGCTTCAGCGCGTTCTGCAAGTGGCTCTGCCTGCTCTATGAGAAGCGCAAGCGCCATTTCCGACTCGTCTGGTCCGGTCCGCCCTGTCCGCCGCCCCTGCGCGTGCGCGAGTACGACTCGGTGCTCTGCATCCACAAGGAGGGCTTGAAGCTGTCTGGACGGAGTGGTGGGTTCGGGTATTTCTTGGTGGCGATCTTTGTGCGTCCGACCGCGTGCACCAAGCTGCATTTCGTGGCGAGCGACTTGTGCAGTGGGAAAGACCCGACTTGCGTGGAGAAGGTGGTGCTTGCGTCGAACTTGTTGCGCGCCAGTGCGCTTCAGGTGCAGTCGTGCGGACACCATCACGACGGTGACTCGTTCGTAGTGTGGAAGCACCATCGCTACGATAGCGACAGTGACACCTCAGCTTTGACTCCCAACCACCAAAGTCATGACCGCCATGGCGAGACGCGGGTGTACTCGGGAGAAACGCGGATACACAACCGTGTAGTCCTGGTTCACGTGTACGATGCGTCGCCGACCGAGTACATCGTGGAGTTCCAGGTACCTTCGACGAAGAAAGGCTCATCAGTGTCGTTGCTGGTGTCAAGCACTAATGAGATCCCCACCACGACGCGCCTTACGCTCGTCAAGCACGAGATGAACCCGTACGATGTGCGCTTGCCGTCCTCTGCATTCGGTGACCTGGTGGCGTCGATCGACTTTGCTCAGCTCACTGGCTCCAGTTCTTTCTCCGAGACCACCTCAGGAGTTGCACTATCCCCGCCGCCTCTCGTGACGCCAAAGTGGATGAAGAAGCTGACAAAGTACGTGCGCGTGCTGAAAATGGCCAAGTTCGGCCTGAGGATCAACTGCAAGTTCTTCCTCGCGACGCTCTCGGTCGTACAGCAGAAGACCGAGTTCCGCTCCTTCTTGCTCTTGGAGCTCTCGTGCGTATCGGACCTAGGCGTGAAGAGCAAGAAGCAGTCGCTGCGCATCAGCCTCTCCGAGTACCTGCGGTGCGTCAATGCCGCGCGCCACATTCTCCCGATCAATTCTGTTGAGGACGAGTGCGAAGTGTGTGAGAACACCACCAGTATCCATCATGAGCGCACCCTGGAAGAGTGTGGAAAGGAGATCGGAGCATATAAGACACCAGGCAGCTGTTCAGCTTGCGCTGCGATCCATGATGCGCGCCTTCTTGCGATTCGCAGTCTCGTCACAGCCGATCATCATGATCCCGTCGATGTGGCGCAGATCGACTACCACGGCCACTGCCAAGCGTGTGGCAGCCTGGCGAAACCCGTTCTCGTGGTGCTGAATTGCTTCACGACGGCAGCGGCTGCAGGGCTCCTCCAGTTGCTGGACTATTACTTCTCGTGCTTTGACATGGCGACACTAGCGGCTGAGAGTGGTGGGGCGATGGCGGTCGTGGTCATCGATGAGCTCAGACAGGCGATCGACGTCGAGCGGATTGTCGTTCTCTTCAACGCGGACTGCGGCACCACGACAGCTGCAGCAAGCGAGTTTTTTCACAAGCTGCACAAGCAGCTGCAGCCAGAGTTTCATTACGAGGCTCAGCAGCCGTTCCACGCAGTCTTTATCGTAGACAACCGCGCGTTTGCGGGTCACACATGGCAGCAACCTTCAGCAGCGGCCGCATCTCGAGATCAGGACGTCGCTGAGGCGCTTGAGGCTCTGGCGTCCGCAGCCTGTCACGTCGGAGACCAGGAGCCGATCTGCGAGAATGGAGGTTCTGAGAACGAAGACACGCTGAACTTCGAAGCCTACTTGGTGACTGAAGCGCTGCTCATTGAGGCGACCCGCGTGGTGCTTCAGCCGGAAGTCAATTGGCACAAACCTGGCGAGACGGTGGGGGCGTCGAGTTGGAGCGCGGTGTGCGAGTTCCTGGCTGATCCAAGTACGCTAAGCGCGAGGCTTCAGCTCGTTCAACCATCTCTGCTGCCACCATCCACTCAAGAAATCCTGGACGCGTACTTCTGCCATCCAAAGTGGCCACACGCCTACGAAGACGTGCGCCCCATCTTCCATGCATTGTTCTGCTTCATGCTGCACGTCTCCCACGTCCAGCACGTTGTACGAGGTCGTGGTGGCATTCTTCACGACACACTTGAAATCGGGATTCTTGGTGGTAACGACGATAGGAACGACCGGATCAGCGTGATCTCGCTTGGGCCAACGTCAGAGTATTGAGCCAGCTCAGGTTGGATGGGTCTCTGCGTAACGGAGATCAAAAAGTGGTGAGAAGAGACAATCAACAGAGGTAGTAGCGTTCATGCTGGGATTGATGTCTGATCTATTGCGTGATGGTGGCAGTTCGCAAACGGTTGATTGCCGCAGCGAGCTACAGGGAGGAATAAAGAATCACAAAGAGAAACTGGTGAGATTTGCGAACACATGGCAAACCCCATAGCAAAAGAGAAGCATCATGTGTTTCTCACCTCAAAGCGTCGCGGTCTCGTGTAAAATCCCGACTTCTTGTGCGTGCCGATGAGGTCGAGAGAGCCCGAGCGGTCCATCTCCTGCTCTAAAATGTCGATGACCTCCTGTAGACACACAAATGATATTCATGAACGAAACACGCCATGAGACCTTGAGCACGTGACTTCATCATCATGAACAAAACGATTGGTTAGCTTACAGCCAGCGTGCGTTTGCCGTCCATGTAGCTCCTCGTCTTCAGGATGGCGTCGGCGATCATGCGCACTTGACTCGGCTCGACGATCTGTTCCACCGCAGCCAAGTCCAGGTCCACCTGTTCAGACATCAAGGCACACAGCCACACAGTCAGTGAGCTCAATGCCATTCATGTCGAGTTTGCTTCTGCGGTCATAAGAATGAAGAGCGAGTCAGTCGTACCTCTCCATACTGAATCCGTCCGAGACCGCGCGAGACGACCTTCCCAGTCACTTCAAAGCCCCGTGGGAGTGGAATGCGCGCTCTGAACCCACCAAAGTCGATATCCTGACGGATCTCCCCATCGTGTTGCTTGGCGATCGCCTTTGCCTCTTTTGTGACGTCGTGCGGCTCGTACGAGTCCATCATGATCACATTGTCCGCGACGGAGAAGTAGTCACCGGCCCCGCCGATCACGAGCATAGAGGACACGCCTTTTTGCTCAAAGAGCGCGCGCACTTTCGAAATGAAGGGCGTGATCGGTTCTTTGTCCTTGGTCACGAGCTGCTGCATCTTCCAGTCGCGGATCATGAAGTTCGTCGCGCACGTGTCTTCATCAATCAGCAGCGTCGTCGCGCCGACTTCGAGCGCCTCGACAATGTTCGCAGCCTGCGACGTGCTGCCCGAGGCGTCCGCGGTCGAGAACTTTGTCGTGTCCTGCTTGAACGGCAGGTTGTCGATGAACGCGCTGATGTCCGTGCACGCAACACTTCGCGAGTCTTCTGACCGGATCTTCACGGCATTCGGATCCACAACCACGAACTCGCGGCCGTCGCTGGGCACGTGGTTGTACACGCCCACCTCGAGTGCCTTGAGCACCGTCGTCTTGCCGTGGAAGCCGCCGCCGACGAAGAGCGTCACACCTGCTGGGATGCCCATGCCCCTGACTTGTCCGCAGTTCGTCAGTGTAAACGACTTGCTGAGCGATGGTGGCGACTGGAACGGGATCGCCTTGTGTAGACTCAGCGGCAGGTCCGAGGCGCCAGACTGGTGTTGTGTCAGTCAGCCGAGCACAAGCATTAGTGACTAGCTCCCAAGCTTCAAGCAAACCCACTCTGATAGCATACCTCTCTCGGGAGAATGGCGCCGTCACGAATGAACCCGACGAGCCCAGCGCTCTTGAGCAATCCGCGCAGCTGCTCCTGATCCTCAACGGAGCGGATGTGCGTCCAGAGGTGGCTCGCGTCCAGATTCTTCAGTACGAGCGCTCTCTCAACCAGCTTAGGAAGCGTCTCGACCAGGATCGTGTACGCCCAGTCGCCGCAGATGCTGCGCCCGCGAGCCGGCAGATTGATGTTGAAACGCGCCTCAATGGTGCCGTCGTCCAGGACCATCACGGACGACCGCTCGATCACGTGCTGGCCCGGCGCGTCAATCGTGATGTCGCCACCTTTTGCGCCGTGATACGAGTCGCTCACTGTTGATACGCAGTGTACAGTAACAACAGTATCAGTCAGTGTACGAGCCATAGAGACAGCAGAGCATAGGAAGCACGATATCATCCATATTGTACCTGTCTTGGCGTCCGCGCCGGCGCTCTTGGCGCTCGCGGCAAACGCACGCGTCAGGTAGTCGCACAACGCAACATTGCGGATCTTCTCGCTGTGCATCTCGGCTGGGAACGCCGCTACCACTGGCTCAACTTGCACGTGCGCGCGCGAGGGGCTCGCGTACGGATCGCCCTGGATGTGGTCGAACGCCAGGCGGAACTTGAGATTGGTACTTGTATAGGCGAAGACGCGCTCGAGGTCGTGGTAGGCGTTGTAGTTGCGGTTGTGGATGTCCTGCAGGATGCCGCCCAGTTGCTCCCAGCTGAGCGCCACGACCACCGCAGTGCTCGGAGCTGCTGGTGGCGCGCTCGCGTATCCGCCTCGGCCGCGACCGCGACCTCCGCTTCCGTAACGTGGACCCGACGGCGAGTGGCCTCGAGAGCCGTACTCTCGCTCGCCGCCTGTGTCGTCGCCGCGGCCACGCCCACGGCCGCCACCGCGTCCGCCGTTGCCGTACTTGTTGCGATAGTACTCGCCACGCCCCATGCTTGATCGTTATTGGAGCTACGACGTTGTTGACAAGTGCGAGTTGCTGTCTTTTTAGCCTGTAGGGGAAAGCGAAAGCATGAGAAAACCTACAGGGATTGATTTTAAGCACACTGTCTCCCGGATGACTAAATTAAAGAACAAGGCACCACGACTCGACAGTTTTGACGAAAGGAGAGGGGTACAATTGAAGAATAGGGAGTACAATTCATTTGAATGGGTTGACAAGCAAGTGGCATTATTATCAGGCATTGACGTGACCATGAGCTCGCGCGAGTTGTTCGGAGGCGCGCTCTCGTGCGCGTTCCACGATGGCTTTGCAAATGTCAGGTGCATTTGATTTGCTAGTGCTGTGTGTGCAGAGCACATGTGTCCATTGCGTGTGCTGGTGGCGTGTGGTTATGCAGGAGTGTGTCCGCACGCGCCATTCATTTGTGCTTTGTTCATGGGTTGAATCGAGCTCGTGGATGGATTGCATGCAGCTGTCAACTGATGGAGATGATGGGTAATGGAGCACTAACGACGTGCTCACTTGCTTGTTGCTTGTGGTGTCGCTACGGGTGGTGGTGTTGATGTGAAGAGAGGTCACCAAGCGCTTGCTCGCAATATATCTCGACGAATGGGAGAAGACGTTCTCTGAGGTGTGTATATGGAGAGATGCGAATAGGAATGGGTTTGTCTCTGTATTCATGGGTGGGTGGTGTATCTAACGTTGCTGTGCGGCGATGCAGGAGGCGACGACGGGTTGAAAGCAGGTGCTGGAGTCGCAGCTCCAGCAGACGCACATGGTCGAGCGCGTGCGGGATGCGAAGATGGTACTGCGCTGGAAGAAAGAGTCGTTCATTGCGCGCTTCAACCATGAAAAGCGCGAGCAGCGCCACGCGCTCGCATATCTGCGAGATGATTTCTATATGACCATAAGAGATGACTGAGAACGCATTGGAGCAAAATGCTCTGTCCATCATTTCGGCTCATTTTGTTATAAAAGACCGTAATCAAAGGCTATTTGAAGCAACTTTTGATGTAAACTGGCGTGGAATACGTCTTATCTGTCACTAAAACCAGGGTGTTCTTAACTGACAGCGTCCGCACACCGTCCACCAGCGCCACCAACCACCAGCAAACCGCAAAGCGACACACACAAAGCTCGCGTTCGTTCTCCAGGCAGAAGCGCGTCCACGAGAAGCGACCAAAACCGTCTTCTGGTGCCTCGCACACGCCCTCCACTCGACCTAGCGTATCCTGCTCTCCGTGAGCTACCCGCTCGTGTCTCTCTCACCGCGACTCGACCAGTAGACGACAAGCAGCGAGCGATGCAGAGCACCCGCTTCGGCAATGGCAGTGGCGTCCCCGGTGGCGTGCGCGCCGAGCGCCGCAACCCGCTCGTGAAGCAGTTCGTGCTCGAGAATGACCGACCGGCGAAGATCAGCCACCTGAACTTCGGTCTGCTCTCCGACATCGACATGATGCGCATGTCCGAGCTGCGCATTCACTCCAAGTACGTCCTTTAGTCGTCTAGAGGCCACCTGCTGCCTTGAGTTCATTCGATCATGACGACTGACTGTGTTGTTACTATATGTGTGTGTTTGTGTGTATTGTAGGGACCTATTTAAGATGCCGTCTCGCGATCCAGCGCTCGACGGCGTGCTGGACAAGCGCCTCGGTGTCTCCAACAAGAAGGACACGTGCGACGTACGTGACTAGCCATCCGTAATCGCTCTCTCGCTTGAGCGTGTATGAACATATCTAACGTAAACTCATTGCTTGCGCTCTGATATGGTAGACGTGTAACCTGCGCCTGGCGGACTGCGTCGGCCACTTTGGCTACATCAAGGTGCGTTTTCCATCACAGTCTCCACATGGGTGAACGCCCAATAGCATTGACTAACAGTAATCTCGTCATTGTCTTATAGCTCGAGCTGCCGGTGTTCCACATCGGGTACTTCAAAGCGATCACGGAGATCCTGCAGAACATCTGCAAGGAGTGCTCGCGCGTGCTGCTGCCACCAAACGAGCGCGACGCGTTCTTGCGCCGCATGCGTGACCCGCGCGCCGACGTGCTCCGCTTGATCGGCCTGCGCAAGAAGATCTCGGCGATCTGCAAGAAGACGGTCAAGTGTCCGTACTGCACGGGCATCAACGGCACGGTGCGCAAGGTCACGAGCACGACGCTGAAGCTCGTGCACGAGAAGTACCGCGCCAAGTCGGCGCACGACTTGCGCAACGTCTTCGTGGCTCAGTTCTCGGAAGCTCAGGCAATCAACCCGGACGTGGGGCTCCACCTGCCAAAGGCCCAGGAAGACCTCAGCCCGCTCAAGGTCATGGAGCTCTTTCAGCAGATCCCGGACCAGGACTGCGAGCTGCTCTGGGTCGACGCGATCGGCGGCCGCCCCGAGAAGCTCATCCTCAACTCGGTGCTCGTGCCGCCCGTGTGCATCCGCCCGTCGGTCGCCATGGACGGCGGCACCGGCAGCAACGAGGACGACATCACGGTCAAACTCCAGGAGATCGTGCAGGTCAACTTTGCGCTCCGAGCCGCGCTCGAGAAAGGTGCATCTTTGAAAATGGTCATGGAGGACTGGGATTTCCTGCAGATCCAGGTCGCGCAGCTCATCAACGGCGACACGCCGGGGCTCGTGAAGCTCCCGGGCTCCAAGAGCGGCATCCGCGGCCTCTGCCAGCGGCTCAAGGGCAAACAGGGCCGCTTCCGTGGCAACCTGTCGGGCAAGCGTGTGGACTTCTCGGGACGTACCGTGATTTCCCCGGACCCGAACCTGCGCATCGACCAGGTCGGCGTGCCCGAGCACGTGGCCAAGACGATGACGTACCCGGAGAAGGTGACGCGGTACAACATTGAGAAGCTGCGCAAGTGCGTCGTGAACGGCCCCAACGTGCACCCGGGCGCCAACGTGATCCGCATCGAGGGCCAGAAGTTCACCAAGAACCTCAACTACGGCGACCGCGCGAGTCTGGCCGACGAGCTCAAAATCGGCGACATTGTCGAGCGCCACATGGAGGATGGCGACATCGTGCTCTTCAACCGTCAGCCGTCGCTGCACAAGATGTCGATCATGTCCCATCGCGTCAAGGTCATGCCGTGGCGCACGTTCCGCTTCAACGAGTGCGTCTGCTCGCCGTACAACGCCGATTTCGATGGTGACGAGATGAACATGCACCTGCCGCAGACCGAGGAGGCGCGTACCGAGGCGATCACGCTCATGGGCGTCGAGCAGAATTTGATCACGCCCCGTAATGGTGAGCCTCTGGTCGCGGCGACCCAGGATTTCTTGACGGCGGCGTACCTGCTCACGCAGAAGAACGTATTCTTCAACCGCGAGCAGTTCTGCCAGGCAATCGCGATCATGGGCGACGCGCTGGACCACGTCGAGCTTCCGCCACCGGCGATCATCCTGCCCATGCGCCTCTGGACGGGCAAGCAGGTGATCAACATGCTTATCAAGCCCAACTCGCAGACGAACGTGCTTGTGAACCTGGAGCTCAAGGAGCGCAACTACACGGACAACAAGGTCATGTGCTGGAAGGACGGCTACGTGTGCTTTCGCAACAGCGAGCTCATGTGCGGCAACCTGGGCAAGAAGACGCTCGGCGACGGCTCCAAGCAGGGGCTCTTCTACGTTTTGATCCGCGACCACGGCCCGCACGAGGCCGCGCGCTGCATGAACCGCCTGGCGAAGCTCTGTGCGCGCTGGTTAGGCAACTTCAAGGGCTTCTCGATTGGCATTGACGACGTTACGCCCTCGGACGAGCTTGCGGAGAAGAAGCGCGTGCTGCTGAACGACGGCTACGACGCCGCAAACGCCGCCATTGAGGACTACCGTCGCGGGAAACTGTCGCTCAAGCCTGGTTGCAACGCGATTCAGTCGCTTGAGAGCGACTTGAACGGCCTGCTGGGCAAGTTGCGCGAGACGGCCGGCGCCGAGTGCATGCGCTCGCTGCCGTTCCACAACAACCCGCGCATTATGGCTGAGTGTGGCTCCAAGGGCAGTGCATTGAACATCTCGCAGATGATGGCGTGCGTGGGCCAGCAGTCAGTGGGCGGCAAGCGCGTACCCGAGGGCTTCGTGAACCGCACGCTCCCTCACTTTTTGCCACACGCGCTGCACGCCGCGGCCAAGGGCTTCGTGGCCAACTCGTTCTACAGTGGGCTGACCGCCACCGAGTTCTTCTTCCACACCATGGGCGGCCGTGAAGGGCTGGTCGACACGGCCGTCAAGACCGCCGAGACGGGCTACATGGCGCGTCGTCTCATGAAGGCGCTAGAGGACCTGTCGTGCCAGTACGACCAGACGGTGCGCAACTCAGAAGGCTCGGTCGTGCAGTTCACGTACGGCGACGACGGCTTGAACCCAGCGTACATGGAGGGTGACGACCGTCCCGTGGACTTTCAGCGGCTGCTGCAGCACATCCGCAGCACTCTTCCGGACCGCGAGTCGCCGTCGCTGCTGCCCTTTGAGCTCCGCCAGCTGGCCAAGAAGGCCGTGCAGCGCAAGGAGTTCCAGGCGATCCTGCCCACGGGCCGCAAGTTCCTGATCGAGATCGAAGAGTTCCTGGGCTCGCTGGCGACGAGCATCGCGGCGAATCGCACGGTCACGGGCCTCCACTCGATGGACAAGGCCATGAGCACGTACGCGGCGCGCCTGGACAAGGCCTTTGACGAGGAGGCGTCCACAAGCGCGGTGAAGGCGGCGCTGAAGAGCGAGCGCGACGAGAAGATCAAGCTCGAGAAGAAGGTCAAGGTGTCCACGAAGCTCGAGAAGGTGACCAAGGTGGCTGCGGGCCGCAAGCGTCTTGTCAAGGCGGAGGACCCAGCGTTGGCCTCGGACGATGACGAGGATGAAGATGAAGACATGGACCTGGACACAGTGACGTACAAGCGCAAGGGGCTGCAGAACGTCGGCCTGCCATCCTGGGAGAAGGAGAAATTTAAGAACAAGAAGACGATCATGAAGTGGCGCGAGCGCGCAGCCATCGACGGTAGCGTCGAGAAGGAGGAGGCCGCGTGGTTGCTCTCGCACAACGCGTGCCGCATCACGGACAAGCAGGTGGAGAAGCTGCTGGAGATGTCGCTCTACAAGTACCACCGCGCGCGTATGGAGCCCGGCGAGGCGGTGGGTGCGATCGGCGCGCAGTCGATCTCCGAGCCCGGTACGCAGATGACGCTCAAGACGTTCCACTTTGCCGGTGTCGCGAGCATGAACGTCACGCTCGGTGTGCCACGCCTGAAGGAGATCATCAACGCGTCAAAGAACATCAGCACGCCGATTATCACGGCCGCGCTCGTGTGCAAGACCGACGAGCGCTCGGCGCGCATTGTCAAGGGCCAGATCGAGAAGACGACGCTCGGCGAGATCGCTGTGCACATCAAGGAGGTCTTTGCACGCGACCAGGCGTACCTCTCAGTGAAGCTCGACATGGAGGCGATCGACCAGCTGCACTTGGACATCAATGCGCGCTCGGTGCGCAACAGCATCCTGGGCGCCTGCGGCATCGGTCCACGCGGTGCGCTGCGTCTGCTCAAGGAGCAGCACGTGCTCTTGAACGCGCGTTGCCCAGACAAGCTGCGCATCCTCGCACCGTCGAACTACAAGGGCTCCAAGGGCGACACACGCGGCGCGTACTTTGCCATGCAGGCTTTGAAGGCGGAGCTCCCGGGCGTGATCGTCCAAGGCATCCCGACCGTGAACCGCGCGGTGATTAACTACGAGGAGTCGAGCGCTAAGTCGAGCGGCAAGGCGCACCACCTGCTGGTGGAGGGCTACGGCCTCGCGGAAGTGATGGGCATCCCGGGTGTCGACGGCCTCAACACAACGTCGAACCACATTATCGAGGTGGAGAAGACGCTCGGCATTGAGGCCGCGCGCGAGCTCATCAGCTCGGAGGTGAGCTACATCATGAGCGCGTACGGCATCGGCATTGACCGACGCCACCTGATGCTGCTCTCGGACATCATGACGTTCAAGGGCGAGGTGCTGGGCATCACGCGCTTCGGCATCGCCAAGATGAAGGAGAGCGTGCTCATGCTCGCATCCTTTGAGAAGACGACCGACCACCTCTTCGACGCTGCGGTCCACTCGCGCACAGACGCGATCGTGGGCGTGAGCGAGTGCATCATCATGGGCATCCCCATCCCGTTGGGCACAGGCATCTTCAAGCTGCTCCGCCAGGTCGAGAAGCCTGCGATTGAGCAGCGAAAGCCGCTGCTGCAGCAGTTCCGAGTGTAAACAACCTTCAGTACTAGATTGGATTTGACTTTGAGAATGAATGGTGGTGAATGGGTACAGAGCTGACATCGACGAGTGATGGTCACTTGGAACGATGCAGACAGCGAGTGGTTGTCCAACGTCGCAGTCTCCGCCACAGCGAATGAACACGAGACTCTTTCGAATTCATAGCCTCCTCATGCATCCGCATCCGCACGAGCCTTTGAAGCATGCGCAACGTGTACATTAGCAATCTCGAGCTTCTCCACACCACCCACCACATGGACTGCGGGCAAAGTACGAGTTAAAAGAAAGTCAAACAGGAACTTCGAAGGATCGCAAACGGATTCTGCGAACCAGCTCTGCGCGTTCGCACAGGTGTGCGTTTGGCATCACTCGAAGCTTTGCTCGCAGCAAAGCTGGCGCGTCACCTGTGTGCGCTTTGCAGCGAGAGCGCTGGCTTTCGAGATTTTCCTACATTGTGTGCGCTCGCTCCAGTATGCGAGCGAGACGCAAATGGGCTAGGAGAACGTCTTTAGATCTCGTGTGCAGCTCGCTGTTGCATGCGCTGATCGTGAGAGCGTGGTGGTGGTTTGTAGCTGTTGGTACAGCAGTTTCGAATGTAGCAAGCCTTGTAGCTAGACTTGGATTCCAATTTGGATTGATAGGTAATTGGATAACAAACGAAGGAGACTGCCTTCAGGGCTTCCGTGAGAGTGAAATCAGCTGAAAGATGCAGACTGCGAGTACATACTTGTCCAGCTCCGTAGTTCTTTTTGCCACAACGAATGACCGCGAGCACTCGTTTACATTGCGTCCACCGTCCTTTGTCGTAAGCCTTCAACGTGCAGCAGATCAGGAACCTCGTACAGCGCCACATGGAGTGCTGGCAAAGTACAAGTTATTATATAACATCAAATCAACAGGAACCGCAAATGATCCTCAACATGGGATTCTGCGAATCAGCTCTGCGCGTTCCTCTCTGGCGGACTCCATCCGGCAGTTCCACCCGCTCGTGCATTCGCTCCACTGCGCAGCCGAGAGTGTGAGGCGCAAAGGGACTTTTCCAGATCTGGAGTGAAGGTTGCGTGCTGTGCGCGCTGGTGGTGGCGATTGACCATGGGAGCGTCGTGAGTTGGCTGCCGGGTGTGTTCGTATTGTGGCCGATCGCTCGGTCTGTTGGTGGTTCGTTCGTTCGTTCACTGAACCGAATTCAAATTTGGATTCGGTGGGGCTGCGTATAAAATAGACAACTATTTTACTCTAAAATGCCATAAAAGTGCAATAAGCATTCCAACAGGATTTCGTTCAAGCTGAACTGACTGGCCTCTCTCAACTGGCTCCTCCTCCCTCTCGTGACCGAACGGAGACCAGAGTTGCATCCCAACTCCGCCGCACGAGAGGCGTGTGCCTTTGGCCGCTTTGGTCATGGATGAGGCTGCGAGGAACCAGCTCTGTCTGATATCTATTATGTCGCCTCAGCCTCTTGGCGCTGGTTGATGAATTTCCCAATTCCAATTGGACAGGCGTGCACAGTGTTTACCATCGGACAGTATACATTTCATCAATCATGGGGCATGGTCAATCCCTTCTATCCAAGGCGCGACTACAGTGTATTAGCCACGCGAGGCTTATCCACAGCCAACACCACGATCGCAGCAGATCGCGGCCCAGCATCCGACTGAGCAACTTCATTCAACAATGCCGAGTGTGCGCCGAGTTAAAGTGAGCGAGACACAGAACGAGGCTGGCGCGCTCGTCAGCGGGGCGGAATGTTCGTGCACACCAGGTGGGATTGGATCTGTGGCGGCCGTCAGCAAGCCGTCTCGCGAAGTCATGTCATCCAAGAGAATCCAGGAGTTGTTCTTGCACGGCGGTGCATCAATCAACCAGAACGTAAAAGCCCAACAGACATCTTGGCGGTCGGTCGGTCTAAGGTATCAAGGTGCCTTTTGGTACGGACTGCGTTGGACTTGCCGTGGATCGTTGAAGTCGCACGAGTTCAGAAGCGGATCCATGTGGGAAACATCTTGCCACGAGTGTGCGTCCGCAGCTGGGCCGGCGTCTGTGTGGGTGAGTGGGAGATAGGGACTGGCTTTGGATTTGGGTTGCTCGATCGGCAGAAAGCCAGTCGCGCGCGGCGGCCGTTCGCTCAAATGGGTGCGAAACCAAACCAAACCGTCGTCCGGTTGGCTTAACGTCAAAGTGCTGGTCAGTCGCATGCAAGCCAGCCACATGGACTGGCTGTTTGCGGACCAATGCGTTTTGAAGCGCTGGAAAGCCGCCTACTCGCGGCCACCAGCTGGTTTCCGAGCGCACCCATGCGGACAAGGAACCATGGGTACCAACTTGATCAGAACGAGAGTTTAGCAGCAGCCATGGCTGTCTTGAGCTCACAACGCGTAGACCACCAAGGTCTTTCTGTTTTGCTTCGTCCGTCTCGTCTGCGTCCACAAGCGCCAGGAACGACAAGAAAGATACGCTTCACGATGGACATGTGAATAAGAAAAGCAGCTGCGCTTCTTGTGAGCGAGCGGACACCAGACACCGTCGGCCGCAAGCAAGCCAAAGCAAACAACTCGTGTTGCTCTTTCTTGACGAGCGAACAAGCATGTGCTGCTGTCTCTCTCTCTCTCTCTTCTGTCCAACGTTAACAGCAACAGTCGCAGTCCAAAGTGCTCGCTCATTCCGCAATTTGCCATCAATCACGCATACCACCAGCCACCACTGACAGCCAACATCCGGCAAGACGACAAACGATGAAGGTTCTCAATTGCTGGCTGCTCGCGGCGCTCAGCGTCTGCGTCGACGTGTCTGCGGACCGCCACATGAGTCAGCTGGATTGGGACTACAGCGCCAGCACTGTCGCTGCTGACTCGGACTACACGGAAGGCATGGTGCACGCGCTCGATGACCTCAAGCAGAGCGCTCCTGGCCCCAGTGGTGCATCAACCACGATCGAAGCTAAAGCGACTGTGAGTCCAGTGCCGTCGCCAAAGGTGACAACGCCACGCGTTACCCCATTGGCGTCCAAGCCGAGCACCACTCGCACGCCAGCGCCTGCTCCAGTCTCGAGCGATGATGCGTCCAACAGCGACGACGATAATGACAATGCGTCTAGCGCCACCAGTAGCGACGCTAGCGACAGTGGCTACGGCGATAACGCGAACTCAGGCGTCAACTCCACGTCCAGTGGCGGCTTCCTGCAGCCTTTCTCGACCGAAGCGCCGTCCGAAACGCTCTTCAAGCGCAACGCCGGTCTCGCCAAGATGGCGCCGATCGTGAACGTCGCGCAGGACATCATCACCAAGGGAGAGCGCCCGATCCCGACGAACAAGTGGTGGGGCAACCTCATCCACACGACCGAGAAGGACCGCAACACGGTCGCGAACCCGGCCTGGTCCAACCCGTACGCGATCAAGCTACCCGTGAAGGAGTCGCCGTACGGACTTCAGGCGTGCTACTCGTACACGCACCGCCAAAAGGCTGGGCTCAAGGATGACAAGATCCGGTTCTACCTGCACGAGTACCACAATGACCTCACGCTCTCGGCCCAGGAGTTCACGGCGAAGCCCAACTACGAGATCTACGACTGGAGCGACCTCGGCACCAGTCTGCGCATCTGCACCGGCACGGGTGCGGCCCAGAGCGGCCAGTGCATGGAGTCCTCGGTCGTGAACGGTATGGCGTTCATCTCGTCCAAGTACGACGGCCTCACGCCCAAGATCGTGTCCGAGTACGTTATCACCAAGCTCACCCAGGGCGACAACGGCAAGTACGTCATCGAGCTCCAGAACAAACAGACGTGGGTGCTCTACACGAGCAGCGCCGCGACCTTCAAGATCGACGGCACCGGCAAGGCCATTGCGGCGTCCGCAGCGTACACGGGCTCGCTCCGCATCGCTGTGCTCCCTGAGAACGCATCGGTGGATATCTACGACGACTTTGCCGCGTGCACTGTGCTTGGCGGCACGATCTCGGTCGAGTCGCGTACCAAGTACTCGTTCAACTGGGCGGTGGACGGCACCTCGTGCGACACGAAGGGCTTACTGCACTTTGCGTTCCAGCACCAGATCGACTCGATGGGAGCGTCCGCCAAGAGCGCCAACTCTACGGGCACGATCACGCTCCAGTCGACTGTTCGTGGTGCCATGGCTGGACAAGTCACCCGCAAGACTGGCTCGTCGATCAAGTGGTCGCTATCGGAGCCAGAGCTGACCACGGAGATCGACTTCTACCCACCTCGCAAGGCCTCGACTACTGCCGCTGCCCAGATCAAGACGGAACTCGAGAAGGACATCGCGAGCGACTGGACCCTCGCAAAGGACGGCAGTTACTACTTTAACGGCAAGGCGTACCAGAAGTACGCGTCGCTCTGCCTCATGGCGGCCGATGTGTCCATCGTTGGCACGGACACGACCCTGAAGACCACGTGTCTGACCAAGCTCAAGGCGCTGATCGAGCCGTTCCTGACCAACACGTGGGCCTCACCGCTTGTCTACGAGACGTCATACCGAGGCGTGATCAGCAGCCAGCTCTTCACGGCGAACGACGTGAACGTGGACTTTGGCAACGGTGTGTACAACGACCACCACTACCACTATGGTTACTGGGTCACGGCCTCGGCCATGCTCAAGAAGCTCGACCCGACGTGGAGCCGCATGCCCGAGCTGGAGACGATGATCTGGACGCTGCTGCGCGACGTGGCCAACCCAAGCTCCGAGGACAAGTTTTTCCCGACGTTCCGCCACTTCTCTTGGTTCCTCGGTCACTCGTACTCACATGGCGTCACGCCCATGGCCGACGGCAAGGACCAGGAGAGTACCTCGGAAGACATCAACTTCCTCTACGGCATGATGCTCTGGGGCAAGGTCACGGGCCGGAAGGCGGTTGAGGACCTCGGCAGCCTCATGCTGCGCATCGACGCGCGCGCTGTACGCACGTACTTCCTCATGGACAACGACAACAAGCTGCATCCGCCCGAGTTCGTGCACAACCACGTCACAGGCATCTTCTTCGACAACAAGGTGGACTACGCCACGTGGTTCAGTGCCGAGAAGTACTGCATCCACGGCATCCAGATGATCCCGGTCTCGCCAATCAACGAGATCGTGCGCAGCGCCAAGTTCGTTAAGGAGGAGTGGGACGACATTCTCTCGAAGGAGTCCATCGTCGTGGATGCGTCCTCGACCGACGCCTGGCTCTCGCTGTTGTATGTAAACTACGCCACGATCGACCAGCCAGCGGCCCTTGCGCGTCTCGCCAAGGTCAAGATGGACGACGGACTCACTCGCTCTTGGGCATTGTACAACGCCGCCACCCGAGCGACTGGAGGCGTGACGACCCAGACGCCTACCAACACGCCAAAGGCCACACCAGCGCCAGTCGCCACCCCTAGCTCCCCATCACCAAGTCCGATCCCATCTGCTGCGGCTTATTAGAGAGCTGGCCGCTAAAGTGTATGTCTTGTCTTTTAGAGTGTTTCGCTACTGTACTGTAGCAGTTCTCCGTCAATTTGATCAATAGTTTGTCTGCGGCCTTCCAAGCCAGAAAATAATATAATCTCTTGCACGTACTTGTTGACTCGGTTGTTACTGCTGGCCACTAGTGTTCACTTGTCCAAATAACTGTCGTAGCTCGCTCTATTCGGTCGAAAGACACTGCTGAGCAATGAGGCATCACTTATTAGTAAACTGGTTGCTCGATCTTCCATTAGTTTTGCTTGGACACGTCTTCGTAGATGGTCTGGCGCTCATAGAAGAAAACTCCGCAAAGGAAACCTGACGACGACCCCACCAACGAACTCAACGCTCTTGTTCTCCACGCACCAGCCGAGACGGTTGATGTACTTCTTGCAACCTTCCTTTGTTGTCGAAACTGCACCATTCGCGAGCAGAAACGCCCGCAATGGTGTCGCAATGTCTGAAGTTCTCGTCTGATTTGTGACCTCCTTCGCTTGCAAAGTCGATCAACTGTTTGAGCACGGTGAAGACGCCGTCGCTCAGGTGCGCAGAGCTGCACGCAGCAGCTCGCTGCTCGCATTCTCCGAGCTCCCGAGAGGGTAGCGAACGCCCCTTTCTGCAGACTTGCTGGCGTTTGTAGCTGCTAATTGCGCTGACCATCGTGTCACACATGAGGCACGAGCTGTGCTGTCTTTTCGCAATCCAAGTGAAACGGTGGACGACACCCCGCTGCGTTGTGTACAGCTCCAGTATTTTCTGCGTTGAGTGAACCGTGTGCTCCTCATCCGCCACCGTAGTGATACTGCTAGCGAGTACGCCCTTCTGGAAGTCGCCGCACAGACCGAGGTCACCCCAGACATGCAATCGTTACAACTCACGAGGTAGTTTCAAGGCTTTCGCGTTCGACAGGCAGATCACAACTGGGACGCAGTTCACTTGCACACTACCGGACTTCGCAGTGACGTAGAACTTGCAGCTCTGCATCAGCGCACTGCCTTGCACACGCCGAGGACTACTATGGCATCTCGCGTGGAAAGACACTCGACCGTGGAGCCGACTTTCAGCGCGTTCGCGAGTGTTTGGTTCGCATTGATGAGGCTGCATCGCCTGGGTTTCTTGGCGCAATCCATGGCGAAGACGCGGTTCTCTTGGTGCGGATGCAAACTGGGGAATGAAACTTTGCTAAGTGAGCATAGCCATCGTTGGATAGTGCACACTTGCTGGTCTCTTGAGTCGGGATCTTTCATTGGGCGTTGAATAAGAGAATCGCAGGATCTCAGGAATGCCTGCGACAAGCCAAATTGCCAACTCACGCGTTTTGATCCAGGCGGATGTGATCAAACTATCGTTCCTGAGTCCACCCAGCATCAAGTACGACTGGATCGCAGAAGAGGACTTCGCGAGGTCCGACGGGTTCCGGTACACCAAGATCGAGCTGGTCGGCGGTGTATTGCCATCTGGATTCTTCTGTGAGACGTTCATGATGATTGTGGAGCTACAATAGCGACGACGCACAGTTGATGAGGCGCCCATGAACAAGTGACTTGTTGGTGACCATCACTCACTGACAAACCATACTCAAGCTCGGTGAAACCTCGTGTGTCGTGAATCAGCGATGATGCATCCCGCGTGTGCAAGGGTTGCCTCATACGAGTCGAGCATTCATAGCTGAACTCCAAGTTGCGCTTAGCGGTAGCGCACGCAAAGTGCGCGACAGACCTGTGTACATACCGCGATAAATTCCACCATCACTCGCCATCTAGGCTTACTTCACTTCAACTTGCTCACCTTGTTCGCCAGCGCAAGTGGCACCTGCCAATGCACTCGTCATGTATGCATGCCTTGTTGGTAGAAAACATGCTCGCCATAAGCCTGCGCGAGCCCGATAAGTAGCGAATTCCGCAGCGCTGTACAGAAGCTTTCCTGATGGAAATGGTTGTATCCCTTCCAGAAAGACTCAGTCTTTTCCCAATATCCCGTATCCTGGATACAATGTGCACTCGCTGACCTCGTCCAACGCCAGCTGGGTTGCAACTTGAGCTGGTTCGAAGTCGGGTGTCTTGCGAATTTTCGAAAAAGCGTCCACCTTGTAATTAAAGCCTAAGTCGTCCACCGCGAGCTGTGAGGACGCTCATGACCATGCGGACGTTGTCGTTGAAACAAGCAGGACCGCGTGGGCTTCTCAGCTCGACTTCGCGTCAAACCACGCAAAATTCTTTTTTGGGTTTCGCAGTCACTTTGTGCATGTCTAAAATTCTGCGCTCTTCTTTATCACAAATAAACTGCACCATACCGCACCCACAATGAGCTCTGAGTGCGTTTTGATGCCTTTCAAACAGAAAAGAAATGGACAGCGCGAAGAAAAAGCAGCTCGTGGCCGCAGACGCAGCACAGTCGCTGGCGCAGTTGCTGCGCGTGGGTGTGCTCGACTTCATCGCTCTACGTGACGTCGTGGTGCTGCTCACTGCGTGCTGCTCGTCACTCCGCTGCGACCGCGAGCTGCTGCAGGCGGCGCTACTCGACTCGTCTCGAGCAGCTCGTCACGGCTGCCACTTGCTGCAGAACTGCTGGAGCGACTGGTTCGACCTCGTGCCCAAGCGCATCGTGGGCGACGAGGAGCTCGTGTCTGCCTGTTGTGATAGCACGCACTACGAAGATGACGACCCGGGTAGGTACATGAAGATCAAGGACCCGGTGCGTGACAACAGCAAGAAGTCGAAGACTTGCCATCCCGACAGCTACTATGCGCAGTTGCTGTCACTCGTCGGTGCGTTTGACAGGTTCATTCTACCGGCGTGTAGAGACCGCGAGATCTACCTGTCGTCGTACGGAGACCGCACTGTGAACATCCCCATGGCGATCTCGCTCTGGGATTATTACCAGCCAGCGCCACGAGAGGACGGCGGCAACGTGTGGACGCGAGATAACATCAAAGAGGCGCTGAATGCAGTTCACGCAGGCTTTGGCGACAGGTTCACGACTGAGGACCGCGACAGTGCGCACGTGTCCCAGTTCGGAGCGCACTGGGACAGCATTCACGTTACGCAAGGTGCGGATGGGAAGAGTGACGAGACTTTTTGCGAGCTGTGCGAGATGCGGACCTCCGTCGTGAGAGACTTTGAGAAGCAAGTTGAGAGGCGCCAAATGAAGCGCGAGGCTGCGTCACAAAAGGTCTTGAACCACTGGAGTAGTGACGGAGATTCGGACGAAGAAGACAGCGCAAGACTGGCAGCGCTCGGGTTCTTGCAGGATCTGGTGTCACCTGACGACAATGACGAGTTTTTCCTGAGCGACAACGCGTACTTGCATGGTGAGTTCGAAAACCCACTAGAGTACGTGATCAACCTACAACAAGTGCAGTTCCCGCCATTCGCGCCGGACAAAGGGCTCTCCTCAGAAGACCTGTTCGAGTGTCTGCAGGACGTGTACGGGTACCCAGTGCAGTGCCGAGTCGTGTCCCAGCCGCTGAAGCGCTTCCTTGTCAAGCACTGTTTGCTCACGAACCGCATCAAGTACGCTTGGATCCCGCGACAGGCGTTCGCGACGTCCCACGCGTTCCGCTGCTCCAAGATCGAACTGGTCGGTGGCGTGCTGCCCTCCGGATTCCTCTGCGGCGCCTTCGTGGTGATTCTCGAGACGCTGTGAGCCGATGTGAGTGTGGAGGTGTTGTCTACTGTGGGGACAGGTTGGTCAGTCTACTGTAGTTAATGCGTTTGAGATGGCGTCTGGTTTGACTGTTAGTTTCGTAGGACATGATCATGATTCATGTGAATGCGCTCTCATTATTGAAGGTCTTTGGAGGTCTTGTGATCCCGCCAGTTTCTGTTCCTGTCACTATCACTCACTGAAAGTAATGGAGCTCGATTGTCCCAAGTGCGTCGTGACATCCATTGCGCGAGGGTTAGAAGACGTCTACCAGTAGTGTCTGGTTTGGTAGTCGAATGCAGGTGTCGGAACCGTGCATCACGAATCACGTCTTCTGGTCCTGATAGTGTCACTGCAAGAGGGTTTGAAGAGGAGTGACAACCATCACTCACAGTCGAGCAATGCAGCAACTCTGTCCCTAGTAGAGGGTATCGGTATGCAGAAAGTAAACCTTCATGGGGTCACTACGCACAAGAGCATTGCATCCTATGGCAGCCTCGGACGTTAGTCTTTCTCATTTTTCAAAATGCCCCT
The DNA here is from genome assembly GCA_023337805.1 of Globisporangium barbulae. Taxonomy (NCBI): domain Eukaryota; phylum Oomycota; class Peronosporomycetes; order Pythiales; family Pythiaceae; genus Globisporangium; species Globisporangium barbulae. Next base: position 1,578 of record JAADXK010000011.1, on the reverse strand, counting down.
TGAAGACCGGACGCAAGCACACCACCTCGCCGCTGGCTCCGACGCCTCACGACCTCGTAAGAGCAGCAAGGCCACCCCGGGTTCTTCCATCTCCTCCAGCGCCACGTCAATCGCACACTCGCTCGCTCAAGTGCTGCGCTTGGGCGTCTTCGAGTCCCTCTCTACTCGCGATGCCATGGCGGTGCTCAGCTGCTGCAAGACGTTCTGGAACGACGCCGAGCTCGCCAAGTTGGCTCTTTTCGACGGGGTAACGGCCAGCAACACCGAACACTGCTTCCAGGGCTGTGGTCCCGACTGATTCAGCCTCAACTCGCTGCGCTTCCCAATGGGGTACGAGGACGAATCGCATGGCTGCGACTACTCCAGCACTCCGACAAGACAGCTGACCGCGGAGCTGGTGCGAGTGATCAGCGCATTCGAGAAGCGCATCTTGCCTGCGCGCCCAGCCCACAACCAAGCCATCTCCGAATACGGAGACAACGTGTACGCGGTACCAGTGATCATTTCGCTACGGGACCACCATCCGAAGCGAAGGAGCCTGAAGCCTGGACACGAGTGGACGCGAGAAGACACGCGCTTTGCACTGAACGCTGTTGATACGGGGCTCGGCGATCGCTTTGTAGCTCGCGGCTGAGCGAGCTCAAACTTTTCTCAGCTTGGCACCCACTGGGACAAGATCAACTTGACTGAGAACGGGAGAGCGACGAGGTGCCCACTTTGACCGAGGCGTTCGAGAGCTATGCCATGCGTACGCCACGTCGCTCAAGGGCTCGCTGCTCAAGTACTTCAAGTTCACTGGACGCGCCAAGTACGACTTGCTGATCACGAACGAGAGCCGCGGTTCGGCCTGTTCTACCAGTTCAAGGTCGAGCTGCTCGCGGGCGTGAGTGCGTCGGGCTTCCTCTGCGGTTCGTTCTACATTCTAAACGAAAACTCGTGAGTGGTGCTGTGGCCAAGTAGGTATTCCAAAGCTATGCTTGGAATGAGTAGATTAGGTGATCTGAGTGTGCACTGGAGCGTAGGGGAAACCACACCTGAGCTTTCCAAAGCAAAAACAACACTGAATAGACCCAAGCTTAGCACTCTCTGACTGTTTTCCTATAGCTAACCTGGCTTGCTCGTGCGAGCTTGAGCACAAGCAAGAAGAAGCACGAAGAACTTGAACTACGAGGCTTCAAGGGCTGGACCCACAGAGCGCAAGTTGTTTGGAAACATACAAAATCGTGTGTCACTCTTGCGAGGGACTTGTACAGTGGTGGCAGGAAATATAAGACCGCTTCGCTTTTTACACTCGAGACTCAGGCAGATAATTTTTACAGATGTAATTACGTTTTCCAGCTCACCTAACGAAGACCAATCGTTTGGTGGTCTTGTTTCCACGATCCGATCATTTTTGGTGTCATTTCAGAAAATAACGCCTCAAGCACCCGGAAGAAGATATACAGTCCTCCCTCCCATTATGTTACATCGTCATCAACAAATACCCTTTCGAATTTGATTCAATCACTTTTACCATCACTCTGGAGTAAATGCACATTTAAACAAATCTGTTGAAACAAGTTGCACTTCATTCTGCGC